>CM035431.1:25389176-25399176 GCA_020310875.1 Ceratopteris richardii | reverse complement strand
CAGATCAACTTGCAAGTGTTGGAGAAGAAATTGAAGAAGAACAAATAGTCAGACAAGTGATCAATGGACTCAAAGCAGATGACAAGTGGGAGAGTTTTACCACTGCAATGGACTTGTACATGGACATCCAAGCACCTGATCTAACAACTCTGATTGGACAACTCTTTACACATGAAGCAAAGGTCACAAAGAATGGAGAGCAATCAAAAGGTAACAATCCCTCTGCCCTATATACTGATAAGAAATCTAAAGACAAGGGTAAAAGCAAGAAGGTTGATGAAGAAGGATTCACCTCCCAAGCAAACTATGCAGGGAGAGGTAGATCATCTAGAGGTAGGGGCAGAGGAGGTAAATCAGGTAGGGGGAGACCCTATAATCAATCTCCATGCAAAATTTGTGGCTTGTCTAACCATACTACAGATGAATGCTACAAAAATTACAAGAACCAAAGAGGAAGAGGTCACCAAAGAGGAGGATACTCCCAAGGCAGAGGCAGATTCAATCAATCTCAAGGCTACCATGGCTACAACAATAATTACAACAATAACTACAACAATAGCTACAATCACAATGGCAATTATCAAGGAGGATACAGGAACAGAAAGGATTACAACAATTATGCAGAAGATCAAGATGATTCCTTGTTGATTATGAACATGACATCTAAATCAGGTATCAATGATGATCATTTGTTCTATATTGACTCAGGTTGCTCTAACCATGTAGCTGGAAATGTTGCCTTACTCTCTGATTTGGAAGAACCTAAAGGCAAGCACCAAGTGCAGACAGGTGATGACACTAAACATTCAGTGGTTAAAGTAGGTAATGTTAAAACAAGTGATGGTAATCAGAATTTGCTAAGCAGAGTATTGTATGTTCCAACAATCACCAAGAATCTGATGAGTGTAGGTCAGATTGTTGAAAAAGGTCTACAGGTCAGGTTCACTCAACATGGTGCATATGTGGAGGATCCAAGACATGGATTCTGAAGGATAGCCAAGGGAGAGAAATCAGGTAGACTATTTACTTTTGAACTTGAGGATACTAAGAACATTGCATTATACAACTACAAGGACCAAACTTTATCAGAATTGGAGATGTGGCACAAGAGATTGGGTCACATTGGAGAGAGGACCATAAAACAAATGAGCAGAGATCAATGTGTGCTTGGGATACCTAATGTATCCAAGCAACACATGATATATAAGTGTGGGGCTTGTCAATTTGGTAAGTCACACAGATTGCCATATACCAAAAAAGGTTTTATGCATGAAGACTACTTGGAATTGGTGCATACAGATGTTTGGGGACCAAGCAAGGAGCCATCCATATCTGGATCAAGGTACTATGTATCTTTTATAGATGATTATAGCAGATGGACTGTCTTGTACTTCATGAAACATAAAGATGAAGTATTTAATTGTTTCAAAAGATATCTTGCATTAGTTGAGAATCAAACAGGTAGACATTTGAAGAGGTTAAGGTCAGATGGTGGTGGAGAATACTTCTCCAATGACTTTGAAGAGTTCTTGCAGGAAAGAGGCATCAAGAGGGAGATTACCACAAGGTACTCACCTGAACAAAATGGGGTAGCTGAAAGGAGGAATAGACTCATTGTGGAGACAGCTAGGTCTATGCTTAATGAGAAAAAATTACCAAATTACCTTTGGGCAGAGAGTGTATCTACTGCCACATACTTAATCAACAGGTTGCCATCAAAGACACTTGATGGAATGACACCCTATGAAGCTTGGCATGGTAAGAGACCTTCTCTGGATCATTGCAAGATCTTTGGGTGTGTTGCATATGTGCATATTCCCTCACAG
Source organism: Ceratopteris richardii (assembly GCA_020310875.1). NCBI lineage: Eukaryota > Viridiplantae > Streptophyta > Polypodiopsida > Polypodiales > Pteridaceae > Ceratopteris > Ceratopteris richardii. Next base: position 25,397,350 of record CM035431.1, on the reverse strand, counting down.
GTAAGGGGAAAGCTAGACCCTAAGGCTGAAAAGTGTATTTTCATTGGTTATGATTTGAATCAAAAAGGATACAGGTTCTATAACCCCTCAAATAAAGGCTTCAAGGTAAGCAGAGATGTCATCTTTGATGAAAATGATTCATGGTATGATAATGAGTGCAGGAAAGTTAGCCTACCTTATGATATGGAAGAAGACTTTCCAAAGCTTGTCAGGCAAGAACCAACTCAGAATGAGGACACAAGTTCAGATGATGAAGACACCATCAACATTGAAGAATTCAAAGCTTGGAAATCCAAAGGGAAGATGAAGATGAAGCAACTTGAAGACAATCCAGAATCCTCAACTCAAGCTATGAGGAGATCTTCAAGAGAAAAGAAGAAACCAATTAGGTATGGGTATGATACTTCACTTGTAACCAAGCACTCTGTATATCTTGCAAAGGATATCTTAAGTGAAGAACCAGGTACATTTGAAGAAGCAATTACTAAACCAGAATGGAAGGAAGCAATGGATGAAGAAATGGAGGCTCTCAAGGAGAGTGATACTTGGGATTTGGTACCCAAGAAGGACTCCATGAAGGTGATAGGATCCAGATGGATCTACAAACTCAAAAGGAACTCAGATGGTACAATAAGCAGGTACAAAGCTAGGTTAGTAGCCAAGGGTTTTGCACAAACCCAAGGCATTGATTATGAGGAGACATTTTCTCCTGTGGCCAAGATGCCAACTACCAGAATTATGGTGAGTGTAGCTGCATCCAAGAATTGGAACATGTACCAATTGGATGTGAAGAATGCATTCTTGAATGGATGGATATCTGAAGAGGTCTACATGTCACAACCACCTGGCTATGAGGATCCCAATAAGGTAAATCATGTGTGTAAATTGAAGAAGGCTATGTATGGATTGAAGCAGGCACCTAGAGCATGGAATTATAGGTTGACAACCTATCTCTTGGATCAAGGATTTGTGATGAGTAAAGCAGATACTTCATTGTTTATAAAGAAGAACAATTCAGAGGTAATATACTTGTGTGTCTATGTTGATGACATCATTATTACAGGAAATGATGTTCAAGGAATTAGACACATCAAAGGTCAAATGATGAAGGAATTCAAGATCAATGATCTTGGATTATTGAAGTACTTCCTAGGGCTTGAATTGGTCTACACAAATTCAGGTATATTCATTACTCAGAAGAAGTACATTCAGGACATGGTCAAGAAGTTTAATTTGCAGGAAGCTAAAGTCTCAAACATTCCTATGGAGGTCAACCACAAACTCAGTGCACATGAAGGAGAAGAACTCAAGGACATTACAAGTTATCAAAGTTTGGTAGGTAGTCTCAATTATGCTACCTTAACCAGGATTGATATATCATATGGTGTTAGTGTACTTAGCCAATTTATGCATAAACCAAGAGTACCACATTTGGAGGCAGCCAAGAAGATAGTAAAGTACCTAAAGGGAACACAAAATCATGGTTTGTATTATCCATATTCATCAGACATTGATATCAAGGTATACTCAGATGCAGATTGGGCAGGTTGCAAGGATGACAGAAGGAGTACATCTGGTTACATATGCTTTGCAGGTGATAAACCAATTTCTTGGTCATCCAAGAAACAACCCACAGTAGCCCTATCATCTACTGAGGCAGAATACAGAGGGCTAGCCAATGCCACTCAAGAAGCCATATGGTTGAAGCTACTATACTCAGAATTGGGTCTATATACAAGGCCACCTATCATATTTGGAGATAACACAAGTTCACTTCACCTAGCAGCTAATCCTGTGTATCATGCTAGGACAAAACACATAGAGGTGCATTACCACTATGTGAGGGAGAAATTACTTAGCAAGGAAATCCAATTATCATATGTGTCCACTAATATTCAATGTGCAGATTTGCTTACAAAATCTTTGGATGGGAGCAAGTTATGCAGGTTTAAATCAATGATAGGTTTACAGGATATCATTGAAGACTAAAGATGAAGACTCAAGCAAGTGTTTGGCTTGAGGGGGAGCTGTTGGTGCAAAACAAGCCTTAACACTTGGCTTTGTCTTGTACCTTGAAAAGCATTGGATATCAACCTTGAAGGTTTCACAAGAGCTTGGAGTAGTTCATGAAGAATTCATTTGAAAGAAGACCATATGAACACATGCCTATGTTTAGTTACATTTTTACTTTATGTAAAAAGTCAATATGACTTCTTGTAATCTCACCTACATTCTAAAGTCGTGGAAATTAGAAGTTATGAATGGAGAGAATATCTCCATGTGATTAGTTGAGAGATTTGAGGGAGCCTATATTTGAATTTGAAATTCAAACTCACTAAAAAACTCCTATAAAAGTCAATGTAAAAGTCGCGGGCAGTAAGCTCACTTCCCGAGGCTAATCCAAGCAAATTAGTGAGTGTGTGAGAGCTACTATTGAGCCTACACCTCTGAGTACCATTGGGCATCACTTTACATGCCAATGGGAATGTATATTTGATAGATTCAATACATATACTCATAGTTCTTAACTCTGTGTTTTCTCAGTCATTCACCTCAAAGTCTGTCAACTTCAACAGGGCATATCTCAAGATCTACTGAACCAAATTTGATGATCCAGGGCTCATTGGAATCAGCTCAAAGCATTCTACAACACTACAAAATTTCAAGTCATTCTATTCAGCCAATTGGGAGAAATTGCTGTCGAAGTAATCACTGGTATATTTCTGTGTTGTTCCTAAAAAATCGGGAGTGTCCCTGATTTTGCTAAAGATCATGCTCAGTGTATAGTTTGTTATTTGGAGTGATTTAACTTGCTAATGGTAGCTTGTTAAGTTAATTTAATACTCCCAGAAGGAATTAAATCAATTGCAAGTGTGCTGGTCACACTGAGCTTAGAACCCAGCAGGTATCATTACAGGAATAGAAAGTTTTTTGGAGTTGTGAAGGTTCAAAATCATCTGTTTTGATTTGATCATTACACAATCATTTTGTAAAGCACATATATAGTTTCTTAGTGTCACTTGGAAGCTCAAAGAGTCTCCTAACCATATCTGAAGAGAAAAGAGGGCTGGTGTGAAGCAGGTCTAGCAGCACCAACTTGATCTTCTGATTGTACCCAGCCATCACTTTCAACAGTGGTATCAGAGCAAATAAGGTAATCATGGGTGATGGTTTCCCTTCCTTCATTGACAAATTGGATAGAAATAACTACCAGGCTTGGTCATTGAGAATGAAGACCTATCTACAAGGGAGAAGCTTGTATGGATGCATATCAGGAGATGAGGAGTTGCCCTCATTCAAAACCAGAGGCCTACCTACAAAGGATGAACATGAGAGACTCAACCAATGGTGTGCTAAAGATGCTTTGGCAAGGTCATATCTTCTAAACTCTATCTCTGATTTCCTTCTACCTCATGTAAGGAACTGTAAGACTTCCCAAGAGACTTGGGAAACCTTGTCAACATACTTCTCATCAAGCACAAGGGCCAGAAAGAATCAGCTATGGATTGAGTTTACAACTCTTAGGAAGCAATCAAAACAATGTGTCTCAGATTTTGTCACCAAAGTCAAAGACATTGCAGATCAACTTGCAAGTGTTGGAGAAGAAATTGAAGAAGAACAAATAGTCAGACAAGTGATCAATGGACTCAAAGCAGATGACAAGTGGGAGAGTTTTACCACTGCAATGGACTTGTACATGGACATCCAAGCACCTGATCTAACAACTCTGATTGGACAACTCTTTACACATGAAGCAAAGGTCACAAAGAATGGAGAGCAATCAAAAGGTAACAATCCCTCTGCCCTATATACTGATAAGAAATCTAAAGACAAGGGTAAAAGCAAGAAGGTTGATGAAGAAGGATCCACCTCCCAAGCAAACTATGCAGGGAGAGGTAGATCATCTAGAGGTAGGGGCAGAGGAGGTAAATCAGGTAGGGGGAGACCCTATAATCAATCTCCATGCAATATTTGTGGCTTGTCTAACCATACTACAGATGAATGCTACAAAAATTACAAGAACCAAAGAGGAAGAGGTCACCAAAGAGGAGGATACTCCCAAGGCAGAGGCAGATTCAATCAATCTCAAGGCTACCATGGCTACAACAATAATTACAACAATAACTACAACAATAGCTACAATCACAATGGCAATTATCAAGGAGGATACAGGAACAGAAAGGATTACAACAATTATGCAGAAGATCAAGATGATTCCTTGTTGATTATGAACATGACATCTAAATCAGGTATCAATGATGATCATTTGTTCTATATTGACTCAGGTTGCTCTAACCATGTAGCTGGAAATGTTGCCTTACTCTCTGATTTGGAAGAACCTAAAGGCAAGCACCAAGTGCAGACAGGTGATGACACTAAACATTCAGTGGTTAAAGTAGGTAATGTTAAAACAAGTGATGGTAATCAGAATTTGCTAAGCAGAGTATTGTATGTTCCAACAATCACCAAGAATCTGATGAGTGTAGGTCAGATTGTTGAAAAAGGTCTACAGGTCAGGTTCACTCAACATGGTGCATATGTGGAGGATCCAAGACATGGATTCTGAAGGATAGCCAAGGGAGAGAAATCAGGTAGACTATTTACTTTTGAACTTGAGGATACTAAGAACATTGCATTATACAACTACAAGGACCAAACTTTATCAGAATTGGAGATGTGGCACAAGAGATTGGGTCACATTGGAGAGAGGACCATAAAACAAATGAGCAGAGATCAATGTGTGCTTGGGATACCTAATGTATCCAAGCAACACATGATATATAAGTGTGGGGCTTGTCAATTTGGTAAGTCACACAGATTGCCATATACCAAAAAAGGTTTTATGCATGAAGACTACTTGGAATTGGTGCATACAGATGTTTGGGGACCAAGCAAGGAGCCATCCATATCTGGATCAAGGTACTATGTATCTTTTATAGATGATTATAGCAGATGGACTGTCTTGTACTTCATGAAACATAAAGATGAAGTATTTAATTGTTTCAAAAGATATCTTGCATTAGTTGAGAATCAAACAGGTAGACATTTGAAGAGGCTAAGGTCAGATGGTGGTGGAGAATACTTCTCCAATGACTTTGAAGAGTTCTTGCAGGAAAGAGGCATCAAGAGGGAGATTACCACAAGGTACTCACCTGAACAAAATGGGGTAGCTGAAAGGAGGAATAGACTCATTGTGGAGACAGCTAGGTCTATGCTTAATGAGAAAAAATTACCAAATTACCTTTGGGCAGAGAGTGTATCTACTGCCACATACTTAATCAACAGGTTGCCATCAAAGACACTTGATGGAATGACACCCTATGAAGCTTGGCATGGTAAGAGACCTTCTCTGGATCATTGCAAGATCTTTGGGTGTGTTGCATATGTGCATATTCCCTCACAGGTAAGGGGAAAGCTAGACCCTAAGGCTGAAAAGTGTATTTTCATTGGTTATGATTTGAATCAAAAAGGATACAGGTTCTATAACCCCTCAAATAAAGGCTTCAAGGTAAGCAGAGATGTCATCTTTGATGAAAATGATTCATGGTATGATAATGAGTGCAGGAAAGTTAGCCTACCTTATGATATGGAAGAAGACTTTCCAAAGCTTGTCAGGCAAGAACCAACTCAGAATGAGGACACAAGTTCAGATGATGAAGACACCATCAACATTGAAGAATTCAAAGCTTGGAAATCCAAAGGGAAGATGAAGATGAAGCAACTTGAAAACAATCCAGAATCCTCAACTCAAGCTATGAGGAGATCTTCAAGAGAAAAGAAGAAACCAATTAGGTATGGGTATGATACTTCACTTGTAACCAAGCACTCTGTATATCTTGCAAAGGATATCTTAAGTGAAGAACCAGGTACATTTGAAGAAGCAATTACTAAACCAGAATGGAAGGAACCAATGGATGAAGAAATGGAGGCTCTCAAGGAGAGTGATACTTGGGATTTGGTACCCAAGAAGGACTCCATGAAGGTGATAGGATCCAGATGGATCTACAAACTCAAAAGGAACTCAGATGGTACAATAAGCAGGTACAAAGCTAGGTTAGTAGCCAAGGGTTTTGCACAAACCCAAGGCATTGATTATGAGGAGACATTTTCTCCTGTGGCCAAGATGCCAACTATCAGAATTATGGTGAGTGTAGCTGCATCCAAGAATTGGAACATGTACCAATTGGATGTGAAGAATGCATTCTTGAATGGATGGATATCTGAAGAGGTCTACATGTCACAACCACCTGGCTATGAGGATCCCAATAAGGTAAATCATGTGTGTAAATTGAAGAAGGCTCTGTATGGATTGAAGCAGGCACCTAGAGCATGGAATTATAGGTTGACAACCTATCTCTTGGATCAAGGATTTGTGATGAGTAAAGCAGATACTTCATTGTTTATAAAGAAGAACAATTCAGAGGTAATATACTTGTGTGTCTATGTTGATGACATCATTATTACAGGAAATGATGTTCAAGGAATTAGACACATCAAAGGTCAAATGATGAAGGAATTCAAGATCAATGATCTTGGATTATTGAAGTACTTCCTAGGGCTTGAATTGGTCTACACAAATTCAGGTATATTCATTACTCAGAAGAAGTACATTCAGGACATGGTCAAGAAGTTTAATTTGCAGGAAGCTAAAGTCTCAAACATTCCTATGGAGGTCAACCACAAACTCAGTGCACATGAAGGAGAAGAACTCAAGGACATTACAAGTTATCAAAGTTTGGTAGGTAGTCTCAATTATGCTACCTTAACCAGGATTGATATATCATATGGTGTTAGTGTACTTAGCCAATTTATGCATAAACCAAGAGTACCACATTTGGAGGCAGCCAAGAAGATAGTAAAGTACCTAAAGGGAACACAAAATCATGGTTTGTATTATCCATATTCATCAAACATTGATATCAAGGTATACTCAGATGCAGATTGGGCAGGTTGCAAGGATGACAGAAGGAGTACATCTGGTTACATATGCTTTGCAGGTGATAAACCAATTTCTTGGTCATCCAAGAAACAACCCACAGTAGCCCTATCATCTACTGAGGCAGAATACAGAGGGCTAGCCAATGCCACTCAAGAAGCCATATGGTTGAAGCTACTATACTCAGAATTGGGTCTATATACAAGGCCACCTATCATATTTGGAGATAACACAAGTTCACTTCACCTAGCAGCTAATCCTGTGTATCATGCTAGGACAAAACACATAGAGGTGCATTACCACTATGTGAGGGAGAAATTACTTAGCAAGGAAATCCAATTATCATATGTGTCCACTAATATTCAATGTGCAGATTTGCTTACAAAATCTTTGGATGGGAGCAAGTTATGCAGGTTTAAATCAATGATAGGTTTACAGGATATCATTGAAGACTAAAGATGAAGACTCAAGCAAGTGTTTGGCTTGAGGGGGAGCTGTTGGTGCAAAACAAGCCTTAACACTTGGCTTTGTCTTGTACCTTGAAAAGCATTGGATCTCAACCTTGAAGGTTTCACAAGAGCTTGGAGTAGTTCATGAAGAATTCATTTGAAAGAAGACCATATGAACACATGCCTATGTTTAGTTACATTTTTACTTTATGTAAAAAGTCAATATGACTTCTTGTAATCTCACCTACATTCTAAAGTCGTGGAAATTAGAAGTTATGAATGGAGAGAATATCTCCATGTGATTAGTTGAGAGATTTGAGGGAGCCTATATTTGAATTTGAAATTCAAACTCACTAAAAAACTCCTATAAAAGTCAATGTAAAAGTCGCGGGCAGTAAGCTCACTTCCCGAGGCTAATCCAAGCAAATTAGTGAGTGTGTGAGAGCTACTATTGAGCCTACACCTCTGAGTACCATTGGGCATCACTTTACATGCCAATGGGAATGTATATTTGATAGATTCAATACATATACTCATAGTTCTTAACTCTGTGTTTTCTCAGTCATTCACCTCAAAGTCTGTCAACTTCAACAGGGCATATCTCAAGATCTACTGAACCAAATTTGATGATCCAGGGCTCATTGGAATCAGCTCAAAGCATTATACAACACTACAAAATTTCAAGTCATTCTATTCAGCCAATTGGGAGAAATTGCTGTCGAAGTAATCACTGGTATATTTCTGTGTTGTTCCTAAAAAATCGGGAGTGTCCTTGATTTTGCTAAAGA
>CM035431.1:25359176-25376676 GCA_020310875.1 Ceratopteris richardii | reverse complement strand
AGTATATCGTGCAATCCAATCATGGATTTGAACCTGCAAAGTTTTGTTCCATCCAAAGCTTTAGTCAACAAGTCTGCACATTGCATGTTGGTTGACACATAGGTCAACTGAATATCCTTGATTAGCAACTTCTCTCTCACATAATGATAATGAACTTCTATGTGTTTTGTCCTGGCATGATAGATAGGATTAGCTGCAAGGTGAAGAGAACTTGTATTGTCTCCAAAGATAATTGGAGGCCTAGTATATAAGCCCAATTTTGTATACAAAAGCTTAATCCAAATTGCTTCTTGAGTGGCATTAGCTAGCCCTCTATACTCTGCTTCTGTAGAAGACAATGCAACAGTTGGTTGCTTCTTTGCAGACCATGAAATTGGTTTGTCACCTGCAAAAGAAATATATCCAGAAGTGCTTCTCCTATCATCCTTGCATCCTGCCCAATCTGCATCTGAATAGACTTTTATGTCAATATCTGAAGTGAAAGGAAAATACAAACCATGGTTCTGTGTACCCTTGAGATACTTCAAGATTCTTTTGGCAGCCTCTAAGTGAGGTATCCTTGGCTTGTGCATAAATTGACTTAGCACACTAACTCCATATGCAATATCAATTCTTGTAAGAGTAGCATAGTTCAAGCTACCCACCATACTCTGATAACATGTAATGTCCTTGACTTCATCATCTTCATGGGCACTTAGCTTTAGGTTCACCTCCATTGGAGTGCTTGCTACTTTAGCATCCTGCAAGTGAAATTTCTTAAGCATATCTTGTACATACTTTTTCTTAGTAATGTATATCCCTGAATTAGTGTAAACTAATTCAAGCCCTAGAAAATAGTTCAATAAGCCAAGATCATTGATCTTGAACTCCTTCATCATCTGGTTTTTGATATATCTGATTCCACTGACATCATTACCTGTAATGATGATTTCATCAACATAAACACAGAGATATATTACCTCTGAATTACTTCTCTTAATAAATAGAGAAGTATCTGCCTTGCTCATAACAAATCCTTGGTCTTGGAGGTATGTAGTTAACCTGTAATTCCATGCCCTAGGTGCTTGCTTCAATCCATATAAAGCCTTCTTTAATTTACAAACATATGTTACCTTCTTAGGGTCTTCATAGCCAGGAGGTTGTGACATATAAACTTCTTCTAAAATCCATCCATTCAAGAAAGCATTCTTGACATCCAATTGGTACATATTCCAATTCTTTAATGGAGCCTTACCAACACTCTGATTGTTGGCATCTTGGCCACAAGAGAAAATGTCTCTTCATAGTCAATGCCTTGGGTTTGTGCAAAACCCTTGGCTACCAATCTGGCTTTGTACCTATTAATTGTTCCATCAGAATTTCTTTTCAACTTATAGATCCATCTGGATCCTATTACCTTCATAGAATCCTTCTTGGGTACTAACTCCCATGTATCACTCTCCTTGAGTGCTTCAATCTCCTCATCCATAGCTTCTTTCCATTCTGATTTGGTGATAGCTTCTTCATATGAACCTGGTTCTTCATTTGACAAATCTTTGGCAAGATAAACTGAATGTTTAGTAACAAGAGATGTATCATACCCATATCTAATAGGTTTCTTGCTTTCTCTCTGAGATCTTCTAATTGATTGAGTCGAAGATTTAGGTATGTCTTTAAGCTTCTTCATCTTCATTTTGCCCTTGGACTTCCATGCCTTAAACTCTTCAAGATTGATTGTATCTTCATCATCTGAACTTGAATCTTTATTCTGAGTAGGTTCCTCCTTTGTAAGTTTTGGAAATTCTTCTTCCAAATCATATGGTAGTTTGACCTTCCCGCATTCATGTTGGATGTGATGGCTGGATGCACTCAGAAGATCAAGCTGGTGCTGCAAAACCTGCTTCACACCTGCCCTCCTTTCTCTTCAGATATACTTAGTAGACTCCTTGAGCTTCCAAATGATACCAAGAAACCATATATGTGCTTTGCAAATGTTATGAGTAATGATCAAATCAAGACAGACTCCTTGTGACTTCAAAATCCTGAAAAACTTTCTATTTTGGTATTGACACCTGCTCAGAGTTATGCTCAGTGTGATCAGCACACTTAAAATTGGTTTAATTCCTTTTGGACATATTCAATTAGCTTAACAATCTTCCATTTGCAAGTGAAATGAAAGGAAATGACAAACTACACTCTGAGAAATCAATTTAGGAAACTTATGGACACCCCCGATATTTTAGGAACTATACAGAGAAATACCAGAGATCACTTCGACTGCAATTTCTCCCAAATAGCTGAATGAAAACTTCTGAAATTTTGTATGCTTGTAGAAGACCTTGATCTGGTTCCAATGAGCTATAGAACTCTTGATTTGGTTCAGTAGATCTTGAGTTATGCCTTGTTGAAGTTGACAGACTTGAGGTAGATGACACAGAGAAACCAGAGTTGAGAAGTGTAAATATATCTATTGATTTATGTAGATGTACAAGCTCATTAGCATGCCAAGCATAGCTAAATGAGGTATTGTGGTGTAGGCTAAGATGTAGCACTATCACACACACAGATACAGTAGTGAGATGCCTCGGGAGATGAGCTCAAAATGAGTGAGACTAACCCGCGAGTTTTCTTCATAGCTTTTATAAGTTTTGATTGGTCATTTGAGTTTGAAATTCAAATTGAAGCTCCCTTGAATCTCTCCACTAAACTTAGGGAGATATTCTCTCTATTACAGCCATTCAAATTTCCACGACTTTCTCTAGTAGGTGTGATTACAAACTATTCCATGTCACAATGACTTTTTCAATTAAGTAAAAAATGAAAACTCATAAGCATGAGATTTTATGGTTCATTCTTCAAGTGATATCTCCATGAATTAGCCCATGCTAGGCTTCCATGGTCCAAGCTTTATGTTGAGTCTTCAAGGTACAAATCAAAGCCAAGTGTGAAGGCTTGATTTACACCAACAGCTCCCCCTCAAGCCAAACACTTTGGCTCAAGTCTTCACCTCTAGTCTTCAATTATTTCCTGCAATCCAATCATGGATTTAAATCTGCATAGCTTGCTTCCATCCAGAGCTTTAGTAAGCAAATCTGCACATTGTATATTAGTAGACACATATGATAATTGAATTTCTTTGCTAAGTAACTTCTCCCTCACATAGTGGTAGTGAACCTCTATGTGTTTTGTCCTAGCATGATAAATTGGATTAGCTGCTAGGTGAAGAGAACTTGTGTTATCACCAAATATGATTGGTGGCCTTGTATATAGGCCCAATTCTGAATATAATAGCTTCAACCATATGGCTTCTTGAGTGGCATTGGCTAGCCCTCTATATTCTGCCTCAGTAGATGACAGAGCTACTGTGGGTTGTTTTTTGGATGACCAAGAAATTGGTTTATCACCTGCAAAGCATATGTAACCAGATGTACTCCTCCTGTCATCCTTGCAACCTGCCCAATCTGCATCTGAGTATACCTTGATATCAATGTCTGATGAATATGGAAAGTACAAACCATGATTTTGTGTTCCCTTTAGGTACTTTACTATCTTCTTTGCTGCCTCCAAATGAGGTACTCTTGGTTTGTGCATAAATTGGCTAAGTACACTAACACTATAAGATATATCAATCCTGGTTAAGGTAGCATAATTTAGACTACCTACCAAACTTTGATAACCTGTAATATCTTTGAGTTCTTCTCCTTCATGTGCACTGAGTTTGTGGTTGACCTCCATAGGAATGTTTGAGACTTTAGCTTCCTGCAAATTAAACTTCTTGACCATGTCCTGAATGTACTTCTTCTGAGTAATAAAGATACCTGAATTTGTGTAGACCAATTCAAGTCCTAGGAAGTACTTCAATAATCCAAGATCATTGATCTTGAATTCCTTCATCATCTGTCCTTTAATGTGTCTTATTCCCTGAACATCATTTCCTGTAATAATGATATCATCAACATAGACACACAAGTATATTACCTCTGAATTGTTCTTTTTGATAAATAATGAAGTATCTGCTTTACTCATCACAAATCCTTGATCTAGGAGATAGGTTGTCAACCTGTAATTCCATGCTCTAGGTGCTTGCTTCAATCCATATAAAGCCTTCTTCAATTTACATACATGATTTTCCTTATTGGGATCTTCATAGCCAGGTGGTTGTGACATGTAGACTTCTTCAGATATCCATCCATTCAAGAATGCATTCTTCACATCCAATTGGTACATGTTCCAATTCTTGGATGCAGCTACACTCACCATAACTCTGATAGTTGGCATCTTGGCCACAGGAGAAAATGTCTCCTCATAATCAATGCCTTGGGTTTGTGCAAAACCCTTGGCTACCAACCTAGCTTTATACCTGCTTATTGTACCATCTGAGTTCCTCTTGAGTTTGTAGATCCATCTGGATCCTATCACTTTCATGGAGTCCTTCTTGGGTACCAAGTCCCAAGTATCACTCTCCTTGAGAGCCTCCATTTCTTCATCCATTGCTTCCTTCCATTCTGGTTTAGTAATTGCTTCTTCAAATGTACCTGGTTCTTCATTCAAGATATCCTTTGCAAGATATACAGAGTGCTTGGTTACAAGTGAAGTATCATATCCATACCTAATAGGTTTCTTCTTTTCTCTTTGAGATCTCCTCATAGCTTGAGTTGAGGATTCTGGATTGTCTTCTAGTTGCTTCATCTTCATCTTCCCTTTGGATTTCCAAGCCTTGAACTCTTCAATGTTGATGGTGTCTTCATCATCTGAGCTTGTGTCCTCTTTCTGTATTGGTTCTTCTCTGAAAAGCTTGGGAAAGTCTTCTTCCATATCATAAGGTAGGCTAACTTTCCTGCACTCATTTTCATACCATGAATCATTTTCATCAAAGATGACATCTCTGCTTACCTTAAAGCCTTTATTTGAGGGGTTATAGAATCTGTATCCCTTCTGATTCAAATCATAACCAATGAAGATACATTTTTCAGCTTTAGGGTCTAGCTTTCCCCTTACCTGTGAGGGAATGTGAACATATGCAACACAGCCAAAGATTTTACAATGATCCAGAGATGGTCTCTTACCATGCCAAGCCTCATAGGGTGTCATTCCATCAAGTGTCTTTGATGGCAACCTGTTGATTAAGTATGTGGCAGTAGATACACTTTCTGCCCATAGATAATTTGGCAATTTCTTTTCATTTAGCATAGACCTAGCTGTCTCTACAATGAGTCTATTCCTTCTTTCAGCTACCCCATTTTGTTCAGGTGAGTACCTTGTAGTAATCTCCCTCTTGATGCCTCTTTCCTGCAAGAAATCTTCAAAGTCATTGGAGAAGTATTCTCCACCACCATCTGACCTTAACTTCTTCAAATGTCTACCTGTTTGATTTTCAACTAATGCAAGATACCTTTTGAAACAATTAAATACTTCATCTTTATGTTTCATGAAGTATAAAACAGTCCACCTGCTATAGTCATCAATAAAGGACACATAGTACCTTGATCCAGATATGGATGGCTCCTTGCTAGGTCCCCAAACATCTGTATGCACCAATTCTAGATAATCTTCATGCATAAAACCTTTCTTGGTATAGGGCAATCTGTGTGACTTACCAAATTGACAAGCCCCACACTTGTATATCATGTGTTGCTTGGATACATTAGGTATCCCAAGCACACATTGATCCCTGCTCATTTGTTTTATGGTTCTCTCTCCAATGTGACCTAATCTCTTGTGCCAAATCTCCAATTCTGATAGGGTTTGGTCCTTATAGTTGTACAAGGCAATATTCTTAGTGTCTTCAAGTTCAAAGGTAAACAATCTACCTGATTTCTCTCCCTTGGCTATCCTTCTGAATCCATGTCTTGGATCCTCCACATATGCACCATGTTGAGTGAACCTGACCTGGAGACCTTTTTCCACAATCTGACCTACACTCATCAGATTCTTGGTGATTGTTGGAACATACAATACTCTGCTTAGTAAATTCTGATTACCATCACTTGTTTTGACATTGCCTACTTTAACAACTAAATGTTTAGTGTCATCACCTGTCTGTACTTGGTGCTTGCCTTTGGGTTCTTCCAAATCAGAGAGTAAGGCAATATTTCCAGCTACATGGTTAGAGCAACCTGAATCAATATAGAATAAGTGATCATCATTGATACCTGATTTAGATGTCATGTTCATGATCAACAAGGAATCATCCTGCTCCTCTGCATAATTGTTGTAGTCCTTCCTATTCCTGTATCCACCTTGATAGTTGCCATTGTGATTGTAGTTGTTGTTGTAATTATTGTTGTAGCCATGGTAGCCTTGAGATTGATTGAATCTGCCTCTGCCTTGAGAGTATCCTCCTCTTTGGTGACCTCTTCCTCTTTGGTTCTTGTAGTTTTTGTAGCATTCATCTGTAGTATGGTTAGACAAACCACAAATATTGCATGGAGATTGATTGTAGGGTCTCCCCCTACCTGACTTACCTCCTCTGCCCCTACCTCTAGATGATCTACCTCTCCCTGCATAGTTTGCTTGGGAGGTAGAGCTTTCTTCATCAACCTTTTTGTTTTTACCTTTGTCTTTAGTCTTTTTATCAGTATATAGGGCAGAGGGATTGTTACCTTTTGATTGCTCTCCATTCTTTGTTATCTTTGCTTCATGTGTAAAGAGTTGTCCAATCAGAGTTGTTAGATCAGGTGCTTGGATGTCCATGTATAAGTCCATTGCTGTGGTAAAGCTCTCCCACTTGTCATCTGCCTTTAGTCCATTGATCACTTGTCTGACTATTTGTTCTTCCTCAATCTCCTCTCCAACACTTGCAAGTTGATCTGCAATGTCTTTGACCTTGGTGACAAAGTCTGAGACACATTGTTTTGATTGCTTCCTAAGAGTTGTAAACTCAACCCATAGCTGGTTCTTTCTGGCTCTTGTGCTTGATGAAAAATAAGTTGACAAGGTTTCCCAAGTCTCTTGGGAAGTCTTGCAGTTCCTTACATGAGGTAGAAGGAAATCAGAAATAGAGTTTAGAAGATATGACCTTGCCAAAGCATCTTTTGCACACCATTGATTGAGCCTCTCATGTTCATCCTTTGTAGGTAGGCCTCTGGTCTTGAATGAGGGCAACTCCTCATCTCCTGAAATGTATCCATACAAGCTTCTCCCTTGTAGATAGGTCTTCATTCTCAATGACCAAGCCTGGTAATTATTTCTGTCCAATTTGTCAATGAAGGAAGGGAAACCATCACCCATGATTACCTTATTTGCTCTGATACCACTGTTGGATGTGATGGCTGGATGCACTCAGAAGATCAAGCTGGTGCTGCAAAACCTGCTTCACACCTGCCCTCCTTTCTCTTCAGATATACTTAGTAGACTCCTTGAGCTTCCAAATGATACCAAGAAACCATATATGTGCTTTGCAAATGTTATGAGTAATGATCAAATCAAGACAGACTACTTGTGACTTCAAAATCCTGAAAAACTTTCTATTTTGGTATTGACACCTGCTCAGAGTTATGCTCAGTGTGATCAGCACACTTAAAATTGGTTTAATTCCTTTTGGAC
The DNA here is from genome assembly GCA_020310875.1 of Ceratopteris richardii. Classification (NCBI taxonomy): domain Eukaryota; kingdom Viridiplantae; phylum Streptophyta; class Polypodiopsida; order Polypodiales; family Pteridaceae; genus Ceratopteris; species Ceratopteris richardii. The sequence continues at coordinate 25,369,152 of CM035431.1, read as the reverse complement.
ATATTCAATTAGCTTAACAATCTTCCATTTGCAAGTGAAATGAAAGGAAATGACAAACTACACTCTGAGAAATCAATTTAGGAAACTTATGGACACCCCCGATATTTTAGGAACTATACAGAGAAATACCAGAGATCACTTCGACTGCAATTTCTCCCAAATAGCTGAATGAAAACTTCTGAAATTTTGTATGCTTGTAGAAGACCTTGATCTGGTTCCAATGAGCTATAGAACTCTTGATTTGGTTTAGTAGATCTTGAGTTATGCCTTGTTGAAGTTGACAAACTTGAGGTAGATGACACAGAGAAACCAGAGTTGAGAAGTGTAAATATATCTATTGATTTATGTAGATGTACAAGCTCATTAGCATGCCAAGCATAGCTAAATGAGGTATTGTGGTGTAGGCTAAGATGTAGCACTATCACACACACAGATACAGTAGTGAGATGCCTCGGGAGATGAGCTCAAAATGAGTGAGACTAACCCGCGAGTTTTCTTCATAGCTTTTATAAGTTTTGATTGGTCATTTGAGTTTGAAATTCAAATTGAAGCTCCCTTGAATCTCTCCACTAAACTTAGGGAGATATTCTCTCTATTACAGCCATTCAAATTTCCACGACTTTCTCTAGTAGGTGTGATTACAAACTATTCCATGTCACAATGACTTTTTCAATTAAGTAAAAAATGAAAACTCATAAGCATGAGATTTTATGGTTCATTCTTCAAGTGATATCTCCATGAATTAGCCCATGCTAGGCTTCCATGGTCCAAGCTTTATGTTGAGTCTTCAAGGTACAAATCAAAGCCAAGTGTGAAGGCTTGATTTACACCAACAATTCATTCTCATACCAAGAATCATTTTCATCAAAGATCACATCTCTGCTTACCATAAATCCCTTGTTGGTAGGATTATAAAACCTGTAACCTTTTTTATTTAAATCATACCCAATGAAAATGCATTTTTCAGCCTTTGGGTCTAGCTTACCTCTTATCTGAGAAGGAATGTGCACATATGCTACACATCCAAATATTTTGCAGTGATCTAATGATGGTCTCTTACCATGCCATGCTTCATAGGGTGTCATACCATCAAGTGACTTAGATGGTAACCTATTTATAAGGTAAGTGGTAGTAGAAACACTCTCTGCCCATAGATAGTTAGGTAATTTCTTCTCATTAAGCATAGATCTGACTGTCTCAACAATTAACCTATTTCTTCTCTCAGCTACCCCATTCTGTTCAGGAGAATACCTTGTGGTTATCTCTCTTTTGATGCCTCTGTCCTGCAAGAAGTCTTCAAATTCATTGGAGAAGTACTCACCTCCTCCATCTGATCTTAGCCTCTTCAAATTCCTTCCTGTCTGGTTTTCAACTAATGCAAGATATTTCTTAAAACAATTAAATACCTCATCCTTGTGCTTCATGAAGTATAATACAGTTCATCTGCTATAATCATCAATGAAAGACACATAGTACCTTGAACCTGAGACTGAGGGATCTTTGCTAGGTCCCCATACATCTGTGTGTACCAGCTCTACGTAGTCTTCATGCATATATCCTTTCCTTGAGAAGGGTAACCTGTGAGACTTACCAAACTGACAAGCACCACACTTGTAAATCATGTGTTGCTTGGATACATTAGGTATCCCAAGCACACATTGGTCTCTACACATTTGCTTCAAAGTCCTTTGTCCTATATGTCCTAACCTTTTGTGCCAAATCTCAAGCTCTGAAAGTGTTTGATCCTTATAACTGTATAGTGCAATATTCTTTGCGTCTTCTAGCTCAAAAGTGAAAAGTCTACCTGATTTTTCTCCTTTAGCTATCCTTTTGAATCCATGTCTTGGGTCCTCCACAAATGGTCCATATTGATTGAATCTGACCTGCAAACCTTTCTCTACAATCTGACCAACACTCATTAAGTTCTTTGTAATTGTTGGTACATAAAGTACCCTGCTCAAAAAATTCTGATTACCATCACAAGTCTTCACATTTCCAACTTTAACCACAGAATGTTTTGTATCATCACCTGTTTGGACTTGATGTTTACCTTTTGGTTCCTCAAGATCAGAGAGTAGTGCCACATTACCAGCCACATGATTTGAACACCCTGAATCAATGTAAAATAAGTGATCATCATATGTACCTGTCTTTGAAGTCATGGTCATGATCAGAAGAGAGTCATCATGCTCTTTTGTGTAGTTGTTGTAGTCCCTTCTAGTTTTGAATCCTCCTTGGTAGTTGCCATTGTAATTGTTGTTGTAGTTGTTGTTGTAATTGTTGTTGTGGCCTTGGTGATTGTTGAACGTTCCTCTTGACTGTGAGTATCCACCTCTTTGGTAGCCTCTTCCTCTCTGATTTTTATAATTCCTGAAACACTCATCTGTGGTATGATTTGATAAACCACAAATGTTACATGGTGATGAATTATAGGGTCTCCCCCTACCTTGCTTACCTCCTCTGCCCCTTCCTCTTGAAGATCTACCTCTCCCTGCATAGTTGGCTTGGGAGGTAGAGCCTTCATCTTCCACCTTCTTACTCTTGCCTTTATCCTTAGATTTCTTATCAGTGTATAGGGCAGAAGAGTTGTTACCTTTGGATGTATCTCCACTCTTGGTGAGCTTTGGTTCATGTGTAAATAGTTGACCCATGAGATTTGTAAGATCTAGAGTGTGCATGTCCATGTAGAGATCCATTGCAGTGGTGAAGCTTTCCCACTTGTCATCAGCCTTGATTCTATTGATTACCTGCCTCACAATTTGTTCTTCTTCAATCTCTTCTCCTATGCTTGCTAACTGATCTGCAACATCTTTGATCTTGGTCACAAATTTTGAAACAGCTTGCTTAGGTTGCTTCCTTAGTGTTGTGAATTCAATCCACAACTGATTTTTCCTAGCCCTTGTATTGGAGGAAAAATATGATGACAGAGTTTCCCAAGTCTCTTGGGAAGTCTTGCAATTTCTGATATGTGGCAAAAGAAAATCAGATATAGAGTTGAGTAAATAAGACCTTGCCAATGCATCCTTTGCACACCATGTGTTGAGCTTTTCTTGTTCTTCCTTGGTTGGAAATCTTCTTGCTTTGAATGAGGGCAATTCCTCATCTCCTGAGATGTATCCATAGAGACTCCTTCCTTGTAGGTAGGTCTTCATTCTTAGAGACCAATCTTGATAGTTGTTCCTGTCCAATTTATAAATAAATGAAGGAAACCATCTCCCATTTTACCTTATTTGCTCTGATACCACTCTTGGGAAAGATGGATGGATGATCCAAGAGACTGAGTAGGTACTGCTAAACCTGCTTTGTACCAGCCCTCTTTTGCTTCAGACTTGATTAGTAGACTTCCTTAGCTTTCCAATGACACCAAAAATGGGCCTATGTCCTGTTGGAGACAATGTCCACACTAGTCCAAAAGCCTTCAGTAAGTACAGTATGTGTAACTGTCCTCACTTGTTCTTGTACAAGCAAAAGAGAAGAGCGACGTGGTTAAGACAATGTCCTTTCAATGTAGCGACCCGAGTTCAAGTCCCGTGGCAAGCAGCGCGAAACGCGATGTGATTTAATTCTTTTAATTAAACTCAACGATGGATCACGTTAAACGGCGGATGACGGAGGTTATTCCTTGATGCGTTTTTGCATGGCGATCGCATAGCTTTATGTGCTTTATTGGATGCTTTTCAAGGTTCAAAAAATACTATATAAGAACATGCTTGGTCACTTGTATTGTATCCTTCACCTAGGATCAACACAAGCTTTCTAGAGCTTGGACCTCAGTAGAGGTGGTGTTTCTTCTAGCACATGGGGCAGCCATGGTGCTAACTTGAAGCATGTTGAGGAGCAGCTATGGAGTTCTTCTTGGTGATTCTTCTTGGGGAAGATGAAGGGTGTGCTCACACTCTAGCTCATGGAGAGGAGGTCATCTCTTGTTCATGGCAAGAAGACTTGATTATTAGCAGCTTGATGGTGAGGATCGCCCATCTACATGATGTATTTGAAGATCATCTTCTACAGGAAGATGTTAGGTTGAAGATTATCTTCTACAAGAAGATGTCTGGCTACTTCAAAGACATTGGATGGGACCATCTACATGATTTTGAAGATTATCTTCTACAGGAAGATATTAGGTTGAAGATTGTCTTCTACACAGAAGATGTCGGGCTACTTCAAAGACATTAGATGGAGATTAACATAAGATTCACATCTTATGTTAAGTATTCAGGTACATATTCTCTTTATGCACACAGGTACTACTTGAAGTTTATGGAAGCTATGGCGTTCATATCAGAAGGAGTCCTATTCGGCATAGGTACAAGAGAATCAGTACTTATATGCTTTATGCATATTTTTATGAGGTGTTTGAGAAGGTGTGTTCACATGAGTTTGAGGATTTCCGGCAGCAAACTTGTTAGCATTCTATGCTACTTTATAAGTATGTGATCTTTTCACACACGTATCTAACTTAGGGTCTTCCATAGCCTAAGTTTAGATGTAGGTTTGTTGACCATCAGTTTCACACTGATCCTTCCTTATTCAGTCACTCATATTCACTCTTCTATAACCTATCAGGTCACACATCTCATGTATATTCAGATTACTGCCCACACATCTGAATATGTTTGTTACATTGTACATTCACTCATTCATCTATTTCTCATCACATAGAATGGTTGAGAATTTTGCTCCCACATTGTACATTGAACATTGGTATATATGATACTATGAGTAAGCGATGGCTTACGTAACACCTTACACATGTCATCTATTCTTTCTCTATCTTTGTCTCATCATCTGTATAATTAAGTTGTGGTATGTTCATGTTTTGTCAATATGGAAGATTGCTAGAATTAATGTTGTACATGAATGGAACTATGGAACCATGGACCTGTGACATGAGCCTAAGGGCCTACCTCACTTCCAACATTTGGTATCAGAGCTTTAGGGATTTGGTATCAGAGCACTAAGGTTTTGGTTACAGAACTTTAGATCTTTGGCATCAATGCATTAAGGCTCATTCATAATCCCGGGTTCCTAGAATTCCAGATTTACAACATATGATTTAAAGGCATCTTCTAATATTTGACATTTGACATACACACTTAATCTAGATGAGCAGAGATTTGAGAATTAGACATTTCAGTTACATGTGTATTCATCAGTGTGGAGTATAAAGTTGATGATCTGTTAGCAGCCAAATATTTTTGGAAGAGTATGCAAATACTTTACAAAAGTATTGTTTGAAGACCCAGACTTGATGAAGAGAAGAGTACTTCAAATTCAAGGAAGAAGAATGGTTTAGAGAAGATGAAGGAATCAGATCAACATCAAATCACAGGTATCAGTTTCTACTATCAAATTATCATTTGCAGGTCATATCTTAGAAGAGCAGTTATGAAGAGATTTGAAGAAATTCAAGGATTGCTTTTATACGCTTTCATCATTTGAAAGTTAAAGGCTACATCGAAACAGGTATCTAGAGGTTTTTCTAGAGAGTTTTTGAGAAATCTCTTTCATGGCAAGAAAGTTCATCTAAGAAGACAAGCGCAGAGATAAGATGAGTTTTTTCAGCCAATTTTCTGTTGTAAGTTGGTTGGATATCAAGGTACAAATGTATCTAGAGAAGGTAACTCTAGAAGGGTAATTCATCATTCATACAAAAGATTGGTGGATTTAGTCATTTCAGACATTTGAAGCAGACTTTTGATTCAGAGATATGAGGAGATGATAAAACATGTTTCTATATTCAACTTCCATTTATATACCATGTTTGTTTTATCTCTTACTCTTAGCATTAGAGAAAGAGAAAAATTCAGTTGAAGAAGTCAAGAGTGTTTGCTACTTCAAGATGAAGAGAACAAAAGGTATGGAAGAGAAGTTTGAAAATGTTGACATCATCAGGTGGAAGAAAGATGCAGAAAAGGAAAGTCCATCATTTCCAAAAGAAAAGTAAGGCTTCCTTTTCTCATATACTTTCCATATACTTTTCCTATATTATCCTCTACATCCAAAGACAAGTCTACGAGAACATCTTGTTTAAAGAAGAAGCAGTTTCTTGTTTTGCATTACACTTGGTCATGATTTAGTAGATTTGACAAAGAATTGCATTGAGAGAAAGAAAAGCAGCAGATATATGTTTTAACTCATATATGTATGAGTTATGTTTTAGTTGAAGCTTTTAAGCAGGCAGCTTATATGTTCCCTCAAAGAATTCTTGGATTGTCAATACAGAGCTACTTGGTATATGACAACTTGTAGAGAAGTATATTTCTTCTTTATCTAACTCTTGAGGTAAAAGAGTTTTTTGTAGCAGATGTTGAAGACTTGGGTTGAGGTTTTATGTTTGGAAAAGGTTACCTCATATTCAATATTTTCAGAAAACTTCAGAAAATTCAGACTTGTTGATGTACCAGTCAGTTGAAGAATCTACTTTCAATGATTGTCTAGATTTTTGGATACATGTTTGTATTTCAAAAGGTGTTCCATTAGATCCTATCACTTGATTGAAAAGTGGAGTTAGCCAAAAGAAAATCAAGCAGGTACTATCACATTTCACCCGCGTAAAATATGAAAGTTATGAAGTATCAACTTGCAGCTTTTGGAGTTCTCAAGGTGAGAAGTTTGTCCACTTATGTTTCAAGTAGGAATTGCAGATTCCTTGAAGGATTTGTTTGAAGAAAAGTTTTACAACTTTTTGAGAAGCATGGACACTTGGAGACATTCAGGAAGTAAATCAAACATTCAGTCATGAAGGTTTGATGACAGCAGATTCTACACAGGAGAGATCATTGATCTTGTATGATCTTGTATGATCTTGAGTATTTATGATTTAGTTGTCTATCCTTTGAAGATTCTTAACGTTGGAAGAAATAAAGTCAAAGATTCAGATTCTATCAGATTTGTGTTGCAAAGAGATAGAGATACTTGTTATGTTACAGAAGGTTATGAATCCTAAAAAGCTTTCAGCAAGGTTTTATCAGCTAACCTTATTCTATAATATGGGAAGCTGAAGACTTGCAGTAAAAAGCTATTAGCAACTGCAGTGCGAATAAAAAAGGGTTCAGAGATTTTGTTTCAGATACGGGTATTGATCACTGAACATCAGATTTATTGAAAGAAGGAAGACGTTCCACATTTCATAAAGTCTGATATACTTTGAAGAATACTGGATACTAGTGTTAAATCATCCAGGGAGGTGATGAAACATGAAGACTTATTTTCAGCCATATGTGAAAGAATACAGAGTCATACCTACAGGTATTCCTATATTTCCTTTGTCAGGTTCTCTTTATGTTCCAGCTTTGAAAGAAGAAGGAAGAAGAAGAATATTTGGAGAAAGTTCTTGTTAAGATGTTCCTGTTCAGGATAAGGTTCCAGAATTCTATTTGAAGAGAAGCTTGATATTTCAGAAAGGTATATTTCAGAAGTGCGCACATATATGTTTATACCAAGTTCTGAAGGAAAGAGGTATGAAGGATTTAAAGGATGAAGACACGATGACATCATAGATTTTTGACTCATATTTCAGTTAATTTCAATTGAGTTGAGTTGATTTGACTTGAGTACAGTCAGAGATGAACCAGCAGTGTTCATAATGCACTAAGTTGTGAGTTCACAGTCACAGGTTCCAGGATTCAGTTCCTGATTTTGTTTAGTGTATTTACATGACGCAGCAGAAGTACGTTGAGAAACCTTTTTGGAAGGTAAATGCAAATATATGGATCCTAGTGTATGTTTTCAGGTTTTTGAAGACAGGAGATAGCAGGTTCGGAGACAGTTCATGCTATATTTGTTGTCAAGCAAGTGATTGTTTGATGTGTACACTATTGGATATCTAGTTTGCATATTTTCTCAAGTATTATGGTTCATATTCAACAAGTTCAGACTTTTTGAAGTAAAGTCAAATTCAGTTTTGAAGAACAAGTTCTGAAGTGCAGGAGTACAAGCTTCAAGCTTGTAATAATTTGCAGCTTGTGACAGTTTGCAGATCCAGTCCAGTTTGTACCATTGTGACATTGCAGGGCGGATTGTTGGAGACAATGTCCACACTAGTCCAAAAGCCTTCAGTAAGTACAGTATGTGTAACTGTCCTCACTTGTTCTTGTACAAGCAAAAGAGAAGAGCGACGTGGTTAAGACAATGTCCTTTCAATGTAGCGACCCGAGTTCAAGTCCCGTGGCAAGCAGCGCGAAACGCGATGTGATTTAATTCTTTTAATTAAACTCAACGATGGATCACGTTAAACGGCGGATGACGGAGGTTATTCCTTGATGCGTTTTTGCATGGCGATCGCATAGCTTTATGTGCTTTATTGGATGCTTTTCAAGGTTCAAAAAATACTATATAAGAACATGCTTGGTCACTTGTATTGTATCCTTCACCTAGGATCAACACAAGCTTTCTAGAGCTTGGACCTCAGTAGAGGTGGTGTTTCTTCTAGCACATGGGGCAGCCATGGTGCTAACTTGAAGCATGTTGAGGAGCAGCTATGGAGTTCTTCTTGGTGATTCTTCTTGGGGAAGATGAAGGGTGTGCTCACACTCTAGCTCATGGAGAGGAGGTCATCTCTTGTTCATGGCAAGAAGACTTGATTATTAGCAGCTTGATGGTGAGGATCGCCCATCTACATGATGTATTTGAAGATCATCTTCTACAGGAAGATGTTAGGTTGAAGATTATCTTCTACAAGAAGATGTCTGGCTACTTCAAAGACATTGGATGGGACCATCTACATGATTTTGAAGATTATCTTCTACAGGAAGATATTAGGTTGAAGATTGTCTTCTACACAGAAGATGTCGGGCTAATTCAAAGACATTAGATGGAGATTAACATAAGATTCACATCTTATGTTAAGTATTCAGGTACATATTCTCTTTATGCACACAGGTACTACTTGAAGTTTATGGAAGCTATGGCGTTCATATCAGAAGGAGTCCTATTCGGCATAGGTACAAGAGAATCAGTACTTATATGCTTTATGCATATTTTTATGAGGTGTTTGAGAAGGTGTGTTCACATGAGTTTGAGGATTTCCGGCAGCAAACTTGTTAGCATTCTATGCTACTTTATAAGTATGTGATCTTTTCACACACGTATCTAACTTAGGGTCTTCCATAGCCTAAGTTTAGATGTAGGTTTGTTGACCATCAGTTTCACACTGATCCTTCCTTATTCAGTCACTCATATTCACTCTTCTATAACCTATCAGGTCACACATCTCATGTATATTCAGATTACTGCCCACACATCTGAATATGTTTGTTACATTGTACATTCACTCATTCATCTATTTCTCATCACATAGAATGGTTGAGAATTTTGCTCCCACATTGTACATTGAACATTGGTATATATGATACTATGAGTAAGCGATGGCTTACGTAACACCTTACACATGTCATCTATTCTTTCTCTATCTTTGTCTCATCATCTGTATAATTAAGTTGTGGTATGTTCATGTTTTGTCAATATGGAAGATTGCTAGAATTAATGTTGTACATGAATGGAACTATGGAACCATGGACCTGTGACATGAGCCTAAGGGCCTACCTCACTTCCAACATTTGGTATCAGAGCTTTAGGGATTTGGTATCAGAGCACTAAGGTTTTGGTTACAGAACTTTAGATCTTTGGCATCAATGCATTAAGGCTCATTCATAATCCCGGGTTCCTAGAATTCCAGATTTACAACATATGATTTAAAGGCATCTTCTAATATTTGACATTTGACATACACACTTAATCTAGATGAGCAGAGATTTGAGAATTAGACATTTCAGTTACATGTGTATTCATCAGTGTGGAGTATAAAGTTGATGATCTGTTAGCAGCCAAATATTTTTGGAAGAGTATGCAAATACTTTACAAAAGTATTGTTTGAAGACCCAGACTTGATGAAGAGAAGAGTACTTCAAATTCAAGGAAGAAGAATGGTTTAGAGAAGATGAAGGAATCAGATCAACATCAAATCACAGGTATC
>CM035431.1:25289176-25334176 GCA_020310875.1 Ceratopteris richardii | reverse complement strand
GTTCGGGAACGTCAGACTTTTGAAAGTGTTTTGAGTCTGAAGTCAGAAGTTTAACGATTAAAATTTGGCGCCGTCTGTGGGAAAGTGGCATCAGATTGCCAGTTATTTGTGAGAAAGTGGCATTAGAGTGCCAGCTGTTTGTCAGCATCAAACATCCCATTTATCGTTCGATTGACTGACAGTAGCAACAGAGCCAGATTGTTGCAAACTGCTCAGATAGTGTTACTGCGCAATGATACATGCCGGTTACTCGGTCTGGCAAAACGTATCCTAAGAACCATAAGGCTGGAGCACGTAAAGTGCTAAAGACAACCCGAGAAGAAGAAGGTATAACACAGACTGACCCAGTGGTCAAGCAAGTTAAGGACATTAGAATTAATTCCGGTCATATTCCGGTGGAACGATCAACGCCTTTGGTACATTCTGGTGCTACTTCGACCCAGCCTATCGGAGATATAGTAATTCCAGAATCTACCAAGACGCGGTTGGAAACCAGTTTAACAATCTTGGATAAAGATTCAAAGTTATCCACGATCAGAAACACTCTAGGAAAACAAATCGGTAAAAGCGGAAAAACACTGCATTCTGGCACAATTTCGGTTCATTCTGGTGATATTCCGGTGATAGAAACACCAACTGTCGGCAAAGGCTTAGCATTTTTTGCGGAATCCTCAGCCCAACCATCGTGCTTGGAAGAAAGATTTCGGATATTGGACATCTAGAAGGAAGGAAAGCTGTTCGAAGCAAAGATCCAAAGCATCCTAAGCAAAAACAGCACACCGGAAGGCACACCATCCGGTGATACAAGTTCCGATAGTTCAACCAATCAACCTCAAGATACAGAAGGAAGGCCTAATACACTCACAATGAACGGACAACAACAACAACAACAGTTATGTCAACCAAGGGTGCCTCCAACAGGAGTAACATACACGAAATTCGATGGATTCCTAGGAGATGATCCGGATGCTCACGTACGCACTTTCGAGATAAGTTATGCAGTTCTTAACCATCCACCGGATCAGGCGTATAAGGCCATTGTTTTTCAATCTACACTGGTCAATGAAGCAGCTAGATGGCTTACGGAATACGATATTAATCATTTCGGTACCTATGACACAGTACGAGATGCTTTTCTGCAATGATTCAGGCTAAAGAAGAATCTCGCCGAAATCTTTGATTATTTACAAAACAACCGACAGAAGGCAAATCAGACTGTCCAGGAGTATGCTACACTCTTTAGAACACACTTGCGGCAGATACCACAGGCCCATGCTAACTTACCTGATGATGTCATCACTTAGTGGTTCATCAATGGCTTAACCCCACAACTGAAGCAGATCATGATCATAAGATGTGTCGGAGCTATGACGTTGGATGCAGTCATTGCAATGGCTCTACAACTGGAATCCAAAGTCGGTGGATTTATAGAAGACCTGGAGTGGTTAAAAACAAACAAAAATATGGCTGAAGATATAACCAGACAAGTATACTGCATCACATGCAAAAATTCAGGTCATACTAGTGCCAATTGTGCACTAAATCAAACGTTTTGCGCTATCTGCAACACTGTCGAACACACCACCGGAAACTGTGTCTACAACGCCAGAGTACAGGGAACAGCAACGGTCAATGCAGTTATTCAAGAACATGGATAGCGAGCGAATCACTATGTGCCTCCGCAACTGAGAAACAATCAACCGCAAGGATATCGAAACTACCGAGGACAGAGGAACAACAATTATACTGCAAACCGCTGGCAGAACGGACCACCATCGGAAAATCCCAATTTAGCACCACCATGCTGTCATTTTTGTGGTGAATTTGGACACATTAGAAGATTTTGTAAAGACGCAGCTGAGTATGATCAAAGGAAGAAGGAACGACAAAACCCAATGGCCAACATGGTACAAATCACACCAGTAGAAACACAGACTACTACAATCCAGACCCGATAAACAACTGCAGTCGGTAGCACAAATATTCGAACCTGGGATACGAGAACAATATAGGATGTATAACAAGGCTAGTCACTGGACCGCAACAGAACCACCAGTGTTTCCAGAACCTATTCTGGTGACCCAGGCTTCGTCGACAAAGGAAGGAACACAACAAAAGGAAGCAGCAGCGGAGCCATCATCAGCAGTAGACGTGACATCAGATACTTCTGCATCGGTAGAGACCTCAAGTTCAAAGGAGCAGGACAACCAATCTCAACAGGCCTGGGAAATTTTATCCAAGGAATCTATCACCCTGCCTCTAGGCCAACTTCTGGCATTAGTACTTGGGATTCGACAAAAGTTCCAGCAACAGTTCAATGCGGTACCTTCTTGTATTCCAGCGACAGCAGCAGTTCAACCGGAACCTGATTCTATGGTTGATCATTCAGTTCCCTTGATTACAGTATGGTATAAGAATCATAAGATTACGCAGGTATTGATTGATGGAGGCTCTGGTGTTAACATTGCGACTGCAGCCTTATGCAAAATGTTACGATGGACCGAAATCGAACCAGTTCAATTTTTTGTCAGAATGGCAGATCAATCTAGAGTCCATCCCGTAGGACTTGTGCGGAATGTACCCATTACTTACAAGGTACGACCTTCAAAATGACCTTTGTTATACTAGATCTATCGGAATCCACTTTGGATTACAACCTTCTTTTCGGCTGACCTTGGCTGAAGCATGCGAAGGTAATACAGGACTGATCTGCACAAGAGCTTACATTCAAAGATGCCAATCGTAGGTATGTGGTAAAATTAGATGCTATACAACCTTGCGAACTTCACGCCATACCATATTTTGCTGAACCAGCCCACATGTTAGATGGACTATCAGATGATGATGAAGAAGAGGAATTTCTGAAGAATAACGCTGATTTAATGTCCCTAGGGACTGTTGATCTACAGTCCGTTATAGATAACTGGAACACTTCAGTTTGTACAATTGTACCTATCACCGAAAAAGCTAAGCAGGAAGATACTGTCTCAACACATGACGATGAGTTACAACCACTGTTCAAGTCAACAGACGATACAGAGAAACCTCAACAGTTTTATGTCCCCGAAGACCAGTTGACCACGTACAATCTAGGAGACGAAGATCATCCGCGACCTGTAAAGATAAGGCAAAACTTACCGGAAACATTTAAAGCTGATTTGATTCGACTTCTTCGCGAATTCTCAGACGTCTTTGCATGGGATTACAAATATATGAAGGGATTAGATCCGCGCATCTATCAGCACAGAGTCATGTTGAAGCCTGAAGGGATTAGATCCGCGCATCTATCAGCACAGAGTCATGTTGAATTCTCAGACGTCTTTGCATGGGATTACAAATATATGAAGGGATTAGATCCGCGCATCTATCAGCACAGAGTCACCGAACAAACAGCCCAGCTACCGGATGAATCCCAATTATGCATCACAGGTAAAAGCCGAACTTGATAGATTATTAAAAGTCGGGTTCATCATACCAATAGAGCATGCTGAATGGATCTCACCAATTGTGATTGTGCCAAAGAAAAATAAGCAACTGCGAATCTGTGTGGATTACCAGAAATTAAATGCAGCAACAGTACCAGACCCTTTCCCGATCCCCTTTTTGGATACCATGCTCGATAGGGTAGCAGGTCATGAAATGTATTCATTCTTAGATGGATACAGTGGTTACAATCAAGTTAGAATGGCTGAAGAGGATATATCAAAAATTGCCTTCATTACCAATTGGGGTGTCTTTGCCTGCACCGTAATGTGGTTCGGATTAAGAAATGCACCAAGCACATTTCAAAGATGTATGCAGGAGATATTTTCTCCTTATCTCACTTCATTTATGCAAGTATATCTCGACGATTTTTCAATTTTTGGTAAGATGATAGCACACCTGTTCCATTTACGGTGTTGCTTTCAGAGGTGCAGAGAGTACAGACTCTGTCTTAACCCAAACAAATCTATGTTTGCGGTTTCGTGTGGCAAACTACTCGTTCATATTGCATCTGCCCAAGGTATCCAAGTAGACCCAGATAAGATTTTGGCAATTTTAGAAGCCCCGGTACCCGCCACTCCAAAAGAAGTAATGCATTTTATGGGTCAAGTACGGTGGCATGGCAGACACTTACGGTGGCTTGCTCATCTGGCTGTACCACTGAACAGGGTAATCACAAAAACTCCCCGATAGTTCGAATGGACTCAAGAATGCCAAACTACATTTGATCGACTCAAGTATTTATTGACGTAGGCCCCAATCTTACAACCACCGGAATGGGACAATCCGTTCCATGTTTTTGTCGACGCTTCAGATATTGCGATTGGCAGTATTCTGATGCAGCAAACACATAAGTGGTTTCGCCCCGTTTATTATGCCAGCAGAAGGCTTGCACTTGCAGAAAAGAACTATTCTACCACCGAAAGAGAATGTCTAGGATTGATTTACTCCATCAAAAACTTCAGACATTATCTACTAGGCCGGAAATTCACCTTCCATGTGGATCATGCTGCCCTCGTCTATCTAGTACGACAGCAGCATTTAGGTGGACGATTAGCACGATGGGTGCTACTCTTGCAGGAATTCGACTATGAAGTCATCCACCGACCCGGAAATGCACATGCCTTAGCAGATTTCTTATCTCGCCTAGATTCCGATGAAGCTCAGATAGGCATAGATGACATGACTCCAGCGATCTATAGTTCTGAGCCACTGCCCGATGAGACTACCGAATCACAAGCACCACCTACATATTATGATCAGATTCTAACTTTTCTCACCGAAGGATGCTTTCCATCCCAGACAGCCAAGGCAGTCCGAAGGAAAATTGCAGTCTTCAGCCGTCGATTCCGGTTAGTTGCTGGAGAACTATATTATGTAGATCACACCGGAATCCTACTTCGCTGTGTTCCCCCACATGAAATTAACTCAGTCATCACGATGGCTCACTCGACCCCTACTGGTGGTCACTTTGCCACAGATTTGACTCACCGAAAAATTCTGCAAGGAGGTCTCTGGTGGCCAACTATATACAGAGATGTGGCCCAATTTGTCAAACACTGCGATAATTGTCAAAGGTCTGGACAACCACTGCAACGTCACTTCTTTCCCTTGCAGCCAGTCATGCCATTAGAACCATTTCAGAAATGGGGATTATATTTTATCGGTCCGATCACACCTCTAGCAGTCTTCAGTAACAACAGATACATACTAACTTGTACAGACTACGCAACGAGATGGGTAGAAGCTTGGGCTTTACGGTCTGCTACAGCGGTTGCAGTAGCAAAATGTCTGCTGAATGATGTCTTCCCACGATTTGGCTTACCACTCGAATTGGTGACAGATCAAGGTACTCACTTCATAAATCAATTAATGAAGGCACTCACCCAATCATTCCAGGTGACACACAAATTCAGCTCTCCGTATTACCCTCGTGCCAATGGTTTGGCCGAAAGTACAAACAAATCACTGTTGAATATCCTCTGGAAACTGATCATGGAAGCACCGGAAAGATGGGATCAACTACTACCTGCAGTATTATGGGCATACCGAACTACCTATAAGGTAACAACAGGCTTGACACCTTTCAAAGTAGCTTATGGCTTAGAAGCAATAGCACCCATGGAAGTACTCATCCCAAGTCTGCGTGTAGCAATCACTCAGAAGATGCTACCGGAAGATTCGCTGACAGCACGAATGGACGCACTCAGAGAACTTGATGAGCACCGATGGCTCAGCTTTTTAACCATGCGCGAAGTACAACTAAGGCAAGCCAAGACACACGATCGATATTTGAAGACTCCAATCTTTTCGGTAGGTCAGCTTGTACTCTTCTATAACGCAAAGTCGGATAGAGCAGCAGCAAAGTTCAAACTACAATGGTTCGGCCCTTTCAAGATCTCAGAACAAATCGGTCTGGCAACTTTTCGGTTGATTACATTGACCGGAAATCCACTTCCAAAAGTAATCAATGGGTCGAAGCTGCGACCGTATCATCACGCTACTAGTTCGCATTAAATTATTCGACGGTGGGCCGCGTTTTGTGTAATCTTTTTCTTTTTTCTTTCTTCCTTTTTATAAATAGCCGTGTTTTGTAAAAATCTTTATGTTACCAGCCGCCCCCTTACCAGTCACTCAAGCATGCATGCCAGCATGCAAACAGTATCATTCCCGCACCACACAATGATACCCAACCCTTTCCCCTCCCCACCGTGTTGTTCCTACTTAACCCTTTCGGTAGCGCCAAAAATCGCTACTGTGTTGTGTGTTAATGTTCTGTGCGACCTCTCGCGTTCTGTATTCGTGTTCATAGTCTGTATCAGCAAACGCCATGGAAGCACTAGCCAATTATGTTGCCTTCCGCGATGGTATCCCTACCGAGGTAGGTGAATACCTGCGTTGCAGAGGGTTGGCCAACTTCGCTGAGTTGCCTTGGCACTCAGTGGAAGCCCATCCCTTCTTCGTGCAAATCATCCCTGCCATTGCCCAGTCCCCCGCCACCGAACGCCAATGGGTCTTCCCCTCGCTACCTTCCCGAACCGTCATCACCTTCCAAGCCTTTTCTGAAGCATTCCGCCTCACCACGCAAGGCCGAGAAAATGGCCCTAGTATCCCCCTCGCCCGCATGACCGAACTGTTCCCCCGATCTTCATCCAACGAATACGCCATTCTCTGCCGCCCTGAACCCGAATGATCTGCTCTGCAATTCCTAGTCGCCATACTCAACCTTCAGAAGCGCACCTACGGCATCTCCCGCCCCTTCTATTCCACCTTAGATTTAGCTACCCGAGAACCAGTGAACTTCGCCTCGTACTTTTTCCATAGAATTCATAAAGAGTGTGTAGCTATAGTGAAGCAAGTCAAAAAGGGAACCACCCCACGCTCTCGCCTTCCCCATATCATATCTTTTCTCTTCCCAGCCATCCTTGCCGCACAACCACCACCCCGAGGACCAGTTCTAAGGCATGAAGAATCAGTACAACCACTCGAAGACGATGAAGAAGAAGACGAAGAAATCAACCAGTTATTCCGCAGCAAAAGAATCAGAATCAGCTCATCAGAAAGCGAAGCACAAGGGTCCGTCGGAAAGGATCAGGACACCGATAAAGACAACGAGGAACAAGAAGAGACCTTCCACGACACAGCCACTTCCATACACAACGAATCATCGGCCGACCAACACGACCAGTAGAATCAAACGACAACAGAAACAGTCTCAACCGAAGAAGCATCAGAGCGACAGAACGACGAGCAGCAAGTTGCTGACGAAGCACTCAACACCCTGCTGAAGGCCGTCGAATCCACCATCGCCCACACTGCACGTGAACACCAACCCATCAATCAAATAAACAATACTGAATCTACTGTTCCTAGATCACCACCAGTCAACCCTCTTCCCCCGCCAATTTCCGAATCCTCTTCATCCTCCCTCAATTATTCACCCCCGACATCCCCCCAAATCCACACCCAAACCTCTGCGCAACCACACCACCCACTTCTCCTTCCCTCCGTTCCGGTCTTTTCCGAGCTTCCTGCCATGGGACAAATGCTTATTTCCCTTTCTCAGCAACTTCCAGTGCAGCTTAGCGAGGTCACAAATACGATTTGTCAAGACCTGCAGCACAAGGTCGACCCACTGGAAGCCGACATCATCCCTCTCCAAGAAGAAATCGATGTCGTAAAAGCAGAGAATCATCAATTACAGATGCAATTAGCACATCTCCAAGGCCAAGTTTTGGCACAACAGGCACTGATACAGCAACGGATTGACGCATTGGAGCAACTTGTTGCCAAAGAACAACTATTGAACGCGGCCCAAGAAGAAATCAGGAAACTGAAGACCGCACTACAAGAAAAGGAAGCCATCAGCACATCACTCGAAGAATTGGTAGAAGAAATGAAAGCCCAATTGCAGGAGATAATCCAGAAGAATCAGGAACAGTAGCGAGAAGCAAAACAAGTCAAAGACGAGCTACGAAGAGCCCAGGAATGCTTGGACGAGGCGAACAATATGCTGAGACACCAATTAACCAGGGAAGCCAAATACCAAAAGGATCTAGCAAATGCTCGCAGAGAACGAGATGCATACTACAAAACTATTGAATTTCAGAACCAGTAACTCGAGCGACTAGATAACCAGTTACGAAATCAGCAAGAGCGGGTCATTGATATGCAGAAGAAAGTCACCGAAATAAAGACATCCCGGGACGCTGCATTATCCAATGAGTTTTATTTACAAGAAGCCTTCTTACAGAACCAGGCCAAAATTTTGTTAACCCAAGCCATAGCTCTTAGCTCCGTTAGAACGGATGCTCAGTTAGTAGAACCAACTACTCTAGTTCAGATGATAGAAACCATTAAAAAGAAAATTACCCGAATGTTTAGGCTCGCCCGAAGCATGTATTTAGAAGGACTCGTAGCAGAACCATAAGAACCTGCGGGTTCAAGTCCACCGTGCGTGCCAGTGTTAGACGGCCGCGGAAAAAAGGACAGATGTAACTGTGACAGATGTCATAAATATAGAGGAACATTTTGAAATGTGCGCGCAATTATAGATTCGCGCATCTTTGTAAAAACTTCTATACAAAGCAATGAGAAAAGAGTAGTCGAGAGCCCGTTTTTGGGAATTGTGAGCATACTGTTTGAATCTATGTGTGTTATGTCGATGAGAAGATTGAGCTCTGTTCTGTTCTGTTCTGTCTGTCTATTCGTCTATTCTCCCTGTAGTACAGAGTTACGACTTGGTAGTATTGTGTTGTGAATCTGTTTGGTAATAGTTATATGCGGTTCTGGATATTATCACGGAATAAGTGTTGTTTATCAGTTTTCTACTGAATAAGGGGATGTGTAAGGCCGAAGCGAACTATTTGAGTGTTAACATGTTTTTGTTAAGTGACCGGGTTCGATACAGAAGTTTGCATTCACTGTTGATTCCGATCACAGGAAGGACTCGTATCGGTAATGGTCTGAACGCGAGTGGAAACAATGATAAGTTTGTGACGAGTCGACTGTTGGTAGGAACTTGTTGCTTGAGTTTGGCATACGGTAAGTTTGCATACCTTCGAGTATACCTGTCTGTTGTGTCATTGTTCGGTATACCTATCTGTCACGAAGAAGTGCATATTGAGTGGCATTCGGTTAATGAAGTTGAGTATTCTATTAGTTATAAGTCAGAACCGGACTACTGCTCTGTTGCTATAGCAGGTCTAGTCCGAAAATTCTAAGTCCCAATACGCCGAACAGTTATCAGTTGTTCAGAGTCAAGTACTGAGCTAAGACGCGATAGAGCATTTATGATTATGTAAGGAGTTGGGAAAATAGTACAGGGCCTCTGTCTAACAGACCCCTACCACTCCCAAGAACCCACGTGGCTAAGAGGTAGCTTAATATTAGTTATCCCGATATTGCCAATTGATTTACCAGTTAACATGAACATGGAAGAGTAAAGATTGAAAGGTTCGGGAACGTCAGACTTTTGAAAGTGTTTTGAGTCTAAAGTCAGAAGTTTAACGATTAACACTATCTATATATCTATCTATCTATCTATCTATCTATCTATATATATATATATATATATCTATCTATCTATCTATCTATCTATCTATCTATCTATCTATCTATCTATCTATCTATCTATCTATCTATCTATCTATCTATCTATCTATTTATCTATCTATCTATCAATCGATCGATCTATCTATATCTATCTATCTATCTATCTATTCATCTGTCTATCTATCTATCTATGTATCTATGAAAGTCATGAAGTGAAGATAGTTTCCAAAAGAGGGTATATGCATAGGACCACATATATCACTATGAACAAGCTGCAGTTTTTGAGTAGCTCGAACTAAACCATCTTTTGGGAAGGAGAAGTGGTACATTTTGTCCAAAATATAGCCTTCACATACATGTTTACCAGGTTCTTAAGTTTGGGCAGAGAGGACACCATTTCAAATTTTTGCAGGTGTACCAAACTAGCAAAATTCAAATGACCAAAGCGTGCATGCCAAAGCTTTGCATTTGACATAGCCTGAGAATCATGTAATACACGCTGAATCATTCATAGATTTTGCATAGTCTATGAGCTTATACAACCCATGACATAAAATGCCAGAAGCAATAATCATGTTGCCATTTGATAGATCATGAACTGTACATATGTCATCAACAAATTTCACAACCAAGCCAATCTTGGCTAATACAAAAGCTGATAACAAATTTTTCTTGATCCTTGGCACAAATAAAGCATCTGACAATGTAAAAGAACTACCATCAATAGTAGTCAGAATGATCTTACCAACTCCCATAACAGGATAAGAGGAGTTGTTGGTGCATGTGATGGTATTCCTTGTAGGGGCAAGCTCAAGTGAAGTGAAGAAACTACGCTGATAGGTAATATGTTTGGTTGCCCCACTATCAAAGTACCAAACATCTAAGTCTAATGTAGACATACATTGCTCATGAGAAGATGGGTCAAAACTACAAACAGTAGTAAACACCAATTCTTCATTCTACACAAGATTAGTAGACTCTGTTTTTGGTGTAGAGGCCTCTACAACAAACATTATGGCCTCTTTCTTCTTTGCCTCTTTAGCAGCCAATTTTGGATAGCTCTTAATGATATGATCATATTTCTGCTTTTCAATTTTCTTGTCGTCTTTGTCATCCTTCTTTGATTGTGCAGAATTAGCAAATTTCTGCTTACTAGTAGAAGAGCTCCATTTACTTTTACCCTTTTGACTAGTGAGAAAAGCTTGATCTTCAACAAGTATAATGGACCTGTTTTGCCTTGAATGATCTTCTTGCAACAGAATAGAGACTAACTCCTCAAATGTTAAGGCATTTGGATTGCCTTTCATCATCAAATGAAGAGTAGAAGCAAAACTCTGGTATGAATGGGAAGACCATTGAGAATAGTTTGCACAAGTGAACTATTAGGCAAGACTTCATCAGCAAAAATTAACTATTCCTTCAAATCTTTGATCTTTGTTAGAAAAATATCTATATAATCACCTTCATTCATATGCTCACTCTCAAATTGTTTTCGGAGGTAAGCAACATGAGCCTCATTCCTAGCCAGGTACAATGTGGTAAGTGTATCCCAAACATCCTTAGTTATTCTGCAAGAGCGAATATGAGGAACAATGGCATGTTTGATAGACAAGGCTATCAATGCATATGCCTAAGCATCTCTACCATCCCAACAAATTTTCTCTATAGTAGGTGAAATAAGAACTGCAGCATGAACAAGAATCTGCATAATACCACCATCTTCGATGCCATCTGCATCAGCTTCAATACTTGAATTTGCAGATGTAATATGATGTTTTTCAACAACCTGCACAATATTCCACATTCCTTTTGTGACCAACACATGATGCATCATATAAGTCCACAATGAGTAATTCGTACCATCCAACTTATCCTCAACAACCAACATATGGAATACATCACTGCTTTCAGCCATGGCCACTGACTAAAATACCTTGATGCAGAAAAATAATTGTATCTGAACAGAACTACCCTATCGAGTTCTGCTAAACTTGTAGTAGACTTTGAGATGCTTATATTGGTGAACCAAGACCTGTATATATCTTTGGCACAAAAAGACAAAATAGCCTACATAAGCATTGCAATAGTGCATTCGAAGGCCGAAATGAGCTCAGATTGCGATTTTGGCACCACATAATGAATCTATATTGATCTCTTAATCACCCTAAGTATGCTCACCAAATTTCATGCGATTCTGAGACTGTGATTGGAAGGGTGATGACGATGCACTAGATGAAGCGACGACCTGCTCTGATGCCAATTAATGGAGTTTGAGGTCTACAGAAGCATGCAAACAACACAAGGAAGAAGAAGAAGCTTGGACCACAACACACAATTATGATTTTATTACCACTAGAATGTACAAAGATAAGTGATGATGGAATCAATGTCCAACAATGGTCCAAAAGCTCAAAAGCTCATTCTCTGTTCAATTCCTAGTGCAACAATATAAGTAGCAGTCCTTTCACAAGATATGAACACAAGAAAGCCATTTGGCGACGTGGATAGATCAAAGTGGTCTCATAATGCTGACCCCTGTCCGAATCCCGTTGGATGCAAAAGCGGCACGTTTTTTTCTTTCATTGGATTTTCCTCACAATAGCGCCGATTGGCGAGAGCTTTTTGCGATAAAGCTATTGATGATTGATCGCATAGCAGCTTTACATTTTTGCTTTATTCGAGGAAGTTTCGCTATTGTTTTTCATTGGAGTACACAAACTATATAAAGAGAGCCTTGGCTCATTATGTGATCATCACTCATCAAGCAATCCTCTCAAGGAGATCAAGGAGGAATCTCACACACTTGGAGGAGGTGATCACTAAAAGATCTCAAGCTAGAGTTTGAAGATTCTGAAGCTTTGGAGGTGAATATTTGGTGAAGGAGAGGCTACTCTCTTGGAGCAAGAAGTCTTCTACAAGGTGGTGGTAACTATCTTTTGTGAGTTAACCTTGTATCTTGTTTTTAGGGTTTCTCTACCCTAATCTCAAAATTAGGGTTGGTTGATTTACAATTTTGTTACACTATTTTGTGAGAATAAGGTTAGCTTTGTTGCTCATTCACTTCACGCACTTAGATTATTTCAACATAATCTAAATTTTGTATCATCATCTTCTTGGATATTCTTCCATTAGTGAGTGCACCACTTTATATGGTTGAATAGTACTCCCATGTTGTAATTTGGACATCTAGTTTTTAGTGAGTAAGCTTTGGCTTACGTTCCCTATCCTTGTCTCAAGATCTCTTTCTTTCTATCTCTCACTAATCATCTTAATTAATTAAGTGTGTATGCTCAAAAGGTTTTAGTATTGGGATGATCCTGAGGCCCCAAATTCCAACACTTGGTATCAGAGCATAATTGACATACACAGTTAGTTAAGATGAGTGAGATTAGAATTGAGATTGAAGAAAAGTTGGATGGATCTTCTAACTATCCCATGTGGAGTTTCATGATGATGAATATTTTAGTGACAAAGGATTTATGGAGTATCGTCAACGGATCCTTAACAAGACCCTAACAAGAAGGCGAAGAAGGAGCCACAGTAGCTTCAAGAGGTACTGGAATTACTATTACAGAACCAGCTAAAGAAGAGGTAACTACTTCGACATCCAGAGTCACAGGTAGGTCTTTACCTACAGTTCCTCCTACTGAAGATTAGGCAAGGTGGGATGCTAGACATGCTTTAGCACTTTCATTCATAGCAATGAGTGTCAAAAAGAATATTCTACCATAGATCAGATCTTGCAAAAGTTCTAGAAAATCTTGGTTAAAGCTTGAGAATCTTTTTCAGAGTAGAAATCCTGCTAAGAAAGCTCACTTAAGGAAACAACTAGCAAATACAAGGATGAAAGCTGGTGAGTCAATTCAAACCCACATTACAAGTCTCCTTGACTTTATAGATCAACTTCTAAATGTAGGAGTTGAGATATCTGATGAAGAAATGGTAAATACGCTGATTAATTCACATCCTATCTCATATCGGTCTTTCATAACCACTCTTACCCTTACCACAAGAGATAGAGAGGTTACATTTGAAGAGTTAGAGTTCTTGTTACTTGAAGATGAAGATCAGTTGAAGGGAATGGAAGAGAATGAAGAAGCACTTTCATCTTCATCAAAGGGTAAAAAGAAGAAGAAGGATAAGAAGCAAAAGCAATCCAAGAAGGAAAGTAGGTCCCTCTCACCTTCTACTTTAGATTCTGTTTCTATTACATCTAAAGAGAAGTCTCCTAAGAAGCAGGAAGTAATATGTTTTTACTGCAAAAAACTTGCACATTTAAAAGCAGCATGTTATAAAAGGATTGCAGCAGAAAAGAAAAAGGCATCAGGTAATGTTGCAGAAGATGAAAAAAAAGGGAAATCTCAAGGTGTTTCTTATGCCTGTATCACCATTGAGGAAGTAGCTTTTGATCAGGAAGCTTTACAAGTTCTTTCAACAAGTCCTTGGATATTTGACTCAGGTGCTACAAAGCATATGACAGGTTGCAGAGATGTGTTTTCTTCTCTTTCCTATTCTTCAGGTAGAAGAGTTACTATTACAGATGGCAATGATTTGGATGTTGTTGGAATAGGTACAGTAACCCTAAAGTCAAGAGAAGGTGATAATTTTCAGATTTCAGATATTCTATATGTACCTGAAATGAAGAAGAATCTGCTATCTATATCTACATTTTTATGTGATGGTTTTAAAGTTGTATTTGAGAGAGATCTTTGTAAGATCTTATCACACAAAGACAACAAGTGTATTTTACAAGGTGAGCATAGAGGAGGGATCTTTGTTTTATCAAAAATCAGTCAGGCATATGCGGTCAAATCTTTGTCACCGGTGGAAGATATGAAGCTATGGCATGAAAGATTTGGACGTATTAGATTTGGAGCTCTCAAGAGTATCAAAGATAGAGGTATGGTTGAGACTTTACCCTCATTCAAGCTACCAGATGATTCAGATATATGTGAAGGTTGTCTTGAAGGTAAGATGCATAAACTATCTTTCAAGAAACATGGTCATGTTAAAACTACCAGGAAATTGCAGATTATTCATTCAAATGTGAATGAACCTATGAGAGCAGACTCTATTCAGGGTTTTGGGTATTTTGTTCTATTCATTGATGATTTTACAAGATATTCATGGATCTATGGTCTTAAGTTGAAGTCAGAAGTCTTTCCTATGTTCAAAAAGTTTGTAGCTATGGTTGAAAATGAAAGACAGGAAACTATCCAAATTCTTAGAAGTGATAGAAGTGGAGAATACTTGTCAAAAGAGTTTCAAAAATTTCTTGATGAGAAAGGTATTACTCGACACCTTACTATTGCTTATATTCCTCAATAGAATGGTCTTGTAGAAAGAAAGAATAGAGTACTTGTTGAGATGATGCGGAGCATGATGGCATCCAAGAAGTTTTCACCAAAATTCTGGTTTGATGTAGTACATACAACTAATCACATTTTGAACATGTCATCTACAAAAGCTTTAAAGGTAATCACACCTTATGAATCTTATTATCGTAGAAAACCTAATGTGAGTTACTTCAGAGTGTTTGGATCACTTTCTTATGTACATGTTGAGAAAAAGGACTGAGGCAAACTACATGTAAAAGCAAAGAAAGGTGTTTTCATTGGATATCCTGTTGAGAGTAAAGGATACAGGTTTTATGTTCCAGAGACAGGTGAAGTTATTCTTTCATGTAATGCTTATATTGTTGAAAATGAGGTTTATGATAAAGAAGCAGAAATTCCAGAGTTCATTAGTGAAATGACTATGGATTTTTTAGAAAGATTTTGGATGTACATGTTTAGCCATATCAGGAGGGAGTTAAAATTCCTAGGATTCAAGAAAAAGTTGAAGAAAGAGGAATTTCACAACCTTCTACAGATTCAATTCCACAAGAGAATTTGATTCCAGAAATGGAAGAAGTTAGAGTTCCAGAAAGTCCTAGTACCTCAACAGGACAAGTTCAAGAACCTGTGGAAGCTGAAGGGTCATAAAGAGTTTCACCACTATTTAAAGATACACCTACTTGGTTATATCAGACTTGGAAAGATAGTGGTATAAAGACTTTTACTGGAAGAACAAGGAGTCAGACTAGACAACAACAACAAGATCATATAAGAACAAGAAGTTAGACTAGACAACAACAACAAAAAGATCATGTAAGTTTTGCTGAAGACTTTAAGATTCATGATATTTTGGCTTTTATGACAATTGAAGATGAACCTGCATGTGTTAAAGATGCACTTAACATTCCTATTTGGAGAAAAGCTATGCAAGAAGAGATTGATTCTATTCATAAGAATCAAACTTGGCAGCTATGTGAGTTACTAGAGGGAAAGAAAGCTATATGTGTAAAATGGATCTTCAAAATCAAAAGGAAAGCAGATGGTACTATTGACAACTACAAAGCAAGGTTAGTTGTCAAAGGATATGCACAGCAAAAAGGTATTGATTATGATGAGACATTCGCTCCTACGTCTAGGATGACTATTATTAGGTCAATACTTGCTTTCGAAGCACATTTTGGATGGCATATATATCAACTTGACATTAAGACTGTTTTTCTTAATGGTTATTTACACGAGGATGTGTATATTCAGCAGCTAGAAGGTTTTGAAGAGACAGGTAAAGAACACTTAGTGTGTAAGCTTATAAAAGCTTTCTATGGTTTAAAACAGGCACCTAGAGCATGGTATGAAAAGATACATACATATCTTTTATCCATTGATTTCCATAACTCAGATGCAGCTCCAACTCTTTATGTCAAAGTTGAAACAGGTATGACGATTATAGCAATCATTTGTGTGGATGATATTATAGTCACAGGTCCCAGAGCTGAAGATTTGCAGATGTTCAAAGAACAATTGAAGCAAACATTTGATGTGAATGATTTGGGAATCTTGCATTATTATCTTGGGATTCAGTTTTTGTTTAAGGATGAGTGTATTTATATGACATAGCAGAAGTATATTGAGAAACTTTTGGAAAGGTTTCAGATGAGTGATTCTAAACCTATGCAAACACCTATGGATTAGAACGCATCTTTACAGATGGTAGCACATGCAGAGTCATTTGATGCTACTTTATATAGTCAAGCAATTGGTTGCTTGATATATCTTTGTAATACACGTCCTGATATACAGTTTGCAATTTCTCAAGTATCAAGGTTCATGCAGAATCTGACAGTGTTACATTGGAAAGCAGTAAAGAGAATCTTTCAATATTTGAAGGGAAGTTCAAATTTTGCTATGGTATTATAGCTATAGCTAAGAATCTAGTGCATCATGCAAGGACAAAGCATATAGAGGTACACTACCACTATATTCGAGAGCAGATAGCTAAGAAGCACATTGAGCTGGTTTATGTTCCTTCTAGTGAGAATGTTGCAGATATTTTTACCAAAGCAATGACTTGAGATAGTCATGAGAAGATTTGCAGGTTACTGAAGCTTGTACCATTATGACATTGAAGGAGGGATTGTTGGAATGAATGTCCAACAATGGTCCAAAAGCTCAAAAGCTCATTCTCTGTTCAATTCCCAGACGGGCGCAACAGCATAAGTAGCAGTCTTTTCACAAGATATGAACACAAGAAAGCCTGCCAAATGGCAATGTGATTATTGCTTCTGGCATTTTATGTCGTGGGTGGTATAAGCTCATAGACCATGAAAGATCTGTAAATTATTTGGCATGTGCAATACATGATTCTCAGGCTATGTCAGATGCAAAGCTTTGGCATGCATGCTTTGCTCATCTAAATTTTGCTAGTTTGCTACGCCTGCAGATATCTGAAATGGTGTCCTCTTTGCCCAAACTTGAGGCACCCAGAAAACATGTTTGTGAAGGCTGTATTTTGGGCAAAATGCAACGTTCTTCCTTTCCAAAAGATGGTTCAGTTCGGGCTACTCAAAAATTGCAGCTTGTACATAGTGATGCCTATGGTCCTATGCAGACACCTTCTTTTGGAAATTATCTTTACTTCGTGACTTTTGATGATTTTTCCAGGCATGCATGGTATATTCATTGAAGGCAAAGTCCGAAGTGTTCATGTGCGTCAAACAATTTTTGATTTTGGCTGAAAATCTGTCAACATGTAAAATGGGCACCTTCCGTTCTGATCGAGGGGGGGAATATATGTCTTCTGATTTTAATGCATTTCTGGCTGAATGTGGGATAAAACACCAGTGTACAGTGCCGTATACACCTCAACAAAATGGAGTTGTTGAACGAAAGAACAGGTCACTCATGGAGATGGCTAGGTGTATGGTCAAGAGCCAAGCTTTACCACATAGTTTCTGGCTTGAGGCTGTCATGTGTGCAGCATATGTACTTAATAGGTGTCCCACTAAAGTGTTGCAGTCTATCACTCCATACGAGGCTTGGCATGATCGCAAGCCATCTGTTGCTCATCCGCGTGTTTTTGGTTGTTTGGCATATGCATTAGTGCTTGAACAACATCGTAGAAAATTGGATGATAAAGCAGTAAAATGTATTTTTGTTGGGTACAGTTTTGAAAGTAAAGGCTATCGTCTATATCATCCACAAACTAAACGCATTCTGGTTAGCCGTGATGTTGTTTTTGTGGAAGATGCTATTTAGCCATTGCTTTCATGTACTAAGGAGACATTTATTAGCTCCAAAGACATGTATGATACTTTGCTTCCTCTTTTTACAGGTAGACAGTCTAGTGCTGGTCCTAATGAGGCAACTTCTTAGCTTGTGCAAGTTTCATGTGATGATGCAGATTTTCCCATTTCTGATGCACATTTACATGATGCACTTATTGATGAGAGAGCTGACATTAAGGAGGCAAAAACTATGCCAAAATGGCTGGTGCAAACTTTGCGTGACAGCAAATTAGATGCACCTCTGTCATATCGTACTCGATATAGTGCCTCTTTTGCATCAGATTGCTATGCTATGGCTACATCTAGTCTCTGTGATGAGAATGAGCCTGCTTCATTTGATGAAGCACAAAATTCAGAAAATTGGATGTTGTTATGCAATCTGAATATGATGCTATAATGAAAAATTGTACATGGTCTTTATGTGACTTGCCTCCTGGCAAGAAGGCCATTGGCACTAAGTGGGTTTACAAGCTGAAGCGTAAGCCTGATGGAACAATTGACAGGTATAAGGCTAGGCTTGTCGCAAAGGGTTACGCACAGGAAAGAGGCATTGATTTTGATGAGACCTTTGCACCTACATGCCGTATGACTACTATTCGGAGCATTTGTGCACTTGCAGCCCATCATGGTTGGAATGTACATCAGTTGGACATTAAAACTTCATTTCTGAAACCCCGTGGCAGAAAGGGCATGAAAACCAGGTGTGCGGGTTAAAGAAGGCATTATATGGTTTAAACAAGCACCACGTGCTTGGTATGAGAAGCTAATTGCCTATCTGATTGCACATTGTTTCGAGAACAGCCCAACTGAAAGCACCTTATATGTTAAGCGTGCTAATGATGTGCTTCTGATCATTGTTGTCTATGTTGATGACATGCTGCTCACTTGTCCTATTGAGAAGCATATTGCTGATTTTAAGGCTGATTTGCATGCCTCATTCGAGATGTCTGATTTGGGGCATTTGCATCACTATTTGGGCATTCAGTTTATGCAAGTTGATGGTGGAATGGCTTTGTGTCAAACGAAATATATTGACACATTATTGCAACATTTTGGCCTTGAAGACCGTAAGCCTATTGCCACTCCTATGGAGATAGGTTTACAATTAATCCTTCATGATGTTGGAGATGCATTTGATGTTATCCTCTATCAACAGGCTGTTGGATGCCTGATTTACTTATGCATTACTCAGCCAGATATTCAGTTTGCTGTCTCACAGATGAGCAGGTTTATGCATTGCCTAGGAGTCAAGCATTGGCAGGCGGTTAAGCGCATCTTTCGCTAATTGAGTGGTACCCAGCTACTTGGTTTGTTTTATCCCAAGGGGGGATCATTACCGCCAGATTTGCATGCTTTTTTGGACTCTGATTGGGCTGGTTGCTATGACACTCATGTGTCCACTAGTGTGAGGTTCTCTGCTGGGGAGATCAGCTTGGCATATGTGCCCACGTAGGAGAACATTGCAAACCTTTTCACGAAGGCTCTGCCTAGGGAGAAGTTTGAAGCTTTCCACAAAGCTTTGGTCTTACTTCCTTTTATGGAGTGATTTCCACATAGCTTGGCACTTCCTTATACATGAGTGCCAGCTACTTGTTCACCGCATCACTCCTAGGGGGGATTTGTTGATATATTTAGGTAGTGATGTGTGTGAACACTCTAGGACCACCGGGGCACTTTTTTCCCTCTTTAGGAGGTTTTTTCTCCCCGGCTTGTATATATGCCTATTGCCCTAATGGTCTACTTATCTTTGTACATTCTCTAGTAATAGATTCAGTATTGTGTGTTGTGCTCCAAGCTTCTTCTTCTTCCTTGTGCTGTTCGCGTGCTTCCGCAGACGTCCAACTCCAACATGATCTAGGATGGCATCTTCTAATTCTCCCCAAAATATAATACTATAAGGGAAATGAAAAAAGAGAGGAATGAAATATTATTGTATGAAATTTGCAACTTGCACAATTGGTTCTCTACCTTTTTTTTTTAGAAGACAAGAAATTATATTAATGATGGCATGTAAATTTGTACAAAGGGCAAGACCCCCACCAACCTTTTGATTACATGGGTGACAACATATGGGCTAGAACCCTCAATGGGAAAATACAAAGCATCAGCCGAGAGGCAGTACATATGATAGGTTACAGACATAAGAAAACCATATCATGTCTAATAGTTGAGTACAACTTCAATAAAGAAGATCTCCACTGGTTAGGAGAGGAAGACCTGAGATGTTGAGACAAAAGGAAATCCTCAGCAAGGGCAAAATCAATGGTCGTCAAACTCTGCAACTCAATCCTCTTCAGTCCTTTGTAAAAGGAGAAATACACAGAACTAGAGAACTTTTTATTATAGGTTGCTTCATTTCTACTCCTCCATATACACCACAGAATGTGGGCTCTCCAGAGATTCTAGAGGGCAAAATCAAATTTATTGCAGGCACCCAACAAAGATTCCTTGTAGCCCAGTGTGACATTATATTTCTGGAAGAATGGTTGAAGAGCACATCAGAATGATTGAGCATGTCTGCAAGTGAAAAAGAGGTGGGGGAGGTCTTCCACAGTGCCACAAAAAGATACATACACCATCATTAATATTTAACTTCTCGGCTTTGTAACCACATAAGACAGCATTATGGAGAATAAGCCACAACAGAAAGGAGTGTTTGATATTGATGGGGAGATGCCAAACACAGAGGAAATTGTGGGTCCATTCCTCATCCTTCCAATTAACTTTCCATTTGTTGTTAAGCTTTTGTAGAATCAGGATGAATGATCCTCTTTTCTTCTTGAAACATTTCAGGATATCTTGAGCAACATCTTTCAGCTTGATGGGCCTATGTCTGGTACAAAGAGTAGCTCTATCAACTAGCATCATTTTATGCTTCAACAGGACCTGCAGACAACCAGAGGAGCAATGAATATCCAGAATCTGGGAGTCAGACATGATCTCACCATTAACAGTGAGATCCTTCCAGGAGGTAAAACCCTTGTTGCAACATTTATGTTCCCTAATTCCAATGAGTCAATTGTTCCACCATGATAAGCATCTAGTCTAGATACTTTGTTGTTAAAAAAAAATCATAATACTCAAAGAATTTATTGTTAGGCCTACAAGACTTCTTAGTTAACATCCAAGCCTGCCACATTCTACAACAGAGACTACTACCAATAGGCAAATAAGAATGAGGCTAGGTTAGGATATCCCATAAGGATGATTTCTCCAAGATTTATAGTCTAAGAGAGAAAAATTGCGAGTATTTCTTTTAATAAACAAAGCCCAAAAGTCATCAGAATCAATGGATCTAACCACCCATTCATCTGAAAGATTGGTAACCATTTTGAGAGGACAAAAAATACTCAGACCCCCTTCCTTTTTTGATAAGCAACACACTTTCCAAGCAACTTTGGGGATTTTATTATGAATAAGACTTCCACCCCAGAGAAATCTCCTAGACAGCCAAACAACCTGGTTAAAATGTTTTTTGTTAGGCATCCAATAGGAAAGGAAATAAACCAGTGAAGGCAAGATATAGTGATTAAGAACAAAAACTCTGTGAGATAGAGATGATTGACATGAATACCAAGAAAACACTTTTTTCCTGAATTTTTGCATAACCCATTCCCATCTTTGGTTAATAGTGACATGAAATCCCATGGGAATTCCTAAAAGTCTGAAAATTTCACCATCTTTAATAACATCACATCTAGTATTGCTAATGCATTTAGGAACATGATTATTAGAGGACTTAAACGACATTTTTTTATGGTTGATATGAGATTCACTTGCAAGACAAAAAGTATTGAGACAATTCAAAATGCATTTGGCATAGTTAGCATCAACTTTAATATTATGTTGGTATCATCAACAAAAGCTTGCAAACAGAGTTGCTTATCACATCCAGGCATAGAGATTCCTTCAATATTTTAACTTTCTAAGGCATCCTTGATAAGCCATCCAAGAGAATCACTATCTATAGCAAACAAAAGGGGAGCTAGAGGGCAACCCTGTCGAATAGAGCTTCTAAGCCTAAAGTGGGGGGATAAGTTACCATCGATGGAGATTTTGGAATAGGCATTACCAAAAAGAGTGCTCACCGCTTTTATGAACTTTTTCCCTGCACCTATATCATGATGGGATTGTAACACAAAGTCCCATTCAATCCTATCAGAAGCTTTGTCAAAGTCAATTTTGAAGAAATAGTAAGGTTGGTTGGTCTCATTGGCATACTCAATTCCTTCCCACAGAGAAATAATGGCATCAAGAATAAATCTCCCTTTGATAAATCCTTTTCTGCTTGGGAAGGATGATATCCTTCATAAGGGGGCTTAGTTTCCTAGCAAGAGAGGAAGCAAAAATCTTATATATACTAGTCAAAACAGGTGAAAGGCCTCCAATTATTCAAATCCTCTTTTGGTCCTTTCTTGTGAATCAATTTTATCACTCCAATGTTGATTTCAATAGGAAGAGTGCCTCTACTAACATAATCTTTCCAAATCAAAAGAATGAATGGAGTCAATAAATATTTTAAAGCAATGAAAAACTCATTAGGAAGACCATCAAGGCCAGGAGTTTTGTAGGGTTTCAATTTACCTATGGTTTCTTTAATCTCACCAGTAGTAAGGGGCATGTCCAACATGGCAACCAAGCCAGGCGGAATAGTTTTTTTCCTTTTAAGGGCAATGGTGGCTCTGGATCTACGGATATCCTCCCCCCACTTGGGAGAACTAGAGAAAATATCAATAAAGAAGTTGGTAGCCTCCTGCAAGTTCTTCTCAACATTGAAAGCAAACCCACCAATTTTTTTCTTCAACATAGGAATAAAGTCTTTATTTTTCTTCTTTTTCAACAATGAAAACATACTCTTATTAGGTCTGTCAAGATTCCCTACCAAAAATTATCTTGATGAAGAAAGAATACTACTAGCTTCAATGTACTCTTCATATCTAAGTCTTCTTGAAGAGATAAAATCAAATCCATTTTGTTGGGGCCTTGAGAGGAAACCATGATTTCTATCTCCTTAGCTTAGTCTTGTCTCCTTTTGGCTCCAGCGGCTCTTTTAAGACATTTAAAGTGAGTGAAAAGAGCTTGGACCTCTTTAATAGCCTTAGCCTAGGCCAAACAAGGAGTGGGGAATTTCTGAAAGTAATGGGAGAAAATGGCCTTGGTCTTCTCTAACACACACAGGATTTTCAAAAGAGAGGGATCTAAGTGCAACCACCCCACATTGATGTTAGGGCAATTATGCCTATGGGAAATACTAAGGGAAAGTGATCCAAAATACAAAGGGTTTGGTCTAATTCTATCTTAGAATCCCAAAATTGTTGGAAGAAAGGAATGTTGATGTATCCCCGGTCAAGTCTAGCAACAAGAAAGTGAGGACTTTTCTGTTTGTTATTCCACGTGCATTCAGTCTGGGAAGATATGTTGAAAAGATCATGAATATTAACAAGTCTGATCCAAGAGTGCCATTCTTGACCAGTAATAGAGCTTCCTTTTCTACCAAATCTATCACTAATCAAAGTAACCATATTGAAGTCTCCCACAATGATTAAGGGGCCTTCCAACTTATTTAGCTCCTCCCAACATCTAGTTCTCTGGGAGGGACAATTGGAGGCATACAGGCTAATAATAGTACATTCAAAAGGTTTACTAAGAGAAACCAATCCACTGATGAGAGGGACTTATTACGGTGTCCGATATGAATTGACTTATCAATTGAGCAACACCAATAGTAGTTCCACCCCTCCCATGAGAGTGGCTAGTATGCTGCCACACATGATTATTAGACACAATACTAAGATGCAACAGGAGTTTAGAACAAGCAAGCTTCGCCTCTTGTATGCAAATAAAATCAGGCAAAGGAGATTTATCACACATCCACTTGGACAGACATTTCGCCCTAACAAGATCCGATAAGCCTTTAATTTTTAATGAAAGAATATTGATGCTATTCATCATTAGACAAAACAGAGAAGTGAAAACAAACACTAAGATCTCACTCATTTCCTTATATTCTTTGTTATTTTATTCAAAGAGACAGAGTTCTTTAATATATCTTTCCTTTTAGATTTGGAAATGCTATCTTTCCTTCTTGCTCTAGAAACGTTCTAACCTGGAGGAGGAGAGTTTCCCTTCTTTAATATATCTTTCCTTTTAGATTTGGAAATGCTATCTTTCCTTCTTGCTCTAGAAACGTTCTAACCTGGAGGAGGAGAGTTTCCCTTCTGACTAGAGCTCATTTCCTCAACCTATGTACCATTTCTTTGGAGCCCTTTAATTTCAGAGTCATCTAGGTTAGAGATTTCAACAATGAACCTGTGGTCATAAGAAGACAAATGATTGTTAGCATTGAGAGAAGAGTGCTTTGCAACAAACTCAGAATTCCACAGGTTATTTTGCAAAGGCTTTTTCCTGCTCATAACTGTAGTCCATCCTTCATCTGAAACCTTTAGATTGTGTTTTGAAGTGTGGGCAAACTGTTCACCACCTTCAAAGGAAGTACCTACTATAACTGATTGTATTTGTATATTCTCAAATTGATAGGAAACCTATCTATCTCAGAAAGAGGATTCAACACATCTTCCAACAGCACATCAAAAGTATTAATCCAATTTTTATCTTTTTTTCTACCTTGCTTTACTCAAGGTTTTTTGCCCGGAATACCTGCTGCTCCTCTGGAAATGAGCTGTTCTTCAATCTTTTTACCTTCAATGAGAATAATTTCCTCTTTTAGCAGGGGACAATCCCTTATCTAGTGCCCCCGTCTATAACACTTGAAACAGGCATTTGGTAAGTTTTTATATAGAACTTTCTGTTCATGCAGACATAAGCCATCTGAATCATTAATTTTCAAGGACGATTTGATAGGTTTATTGACATCAATTTCTACAAGAACATGTGGGTCCCACTTAGGGTTAATGCTTCCCCTCAGCCTCTGTCCCAAGACTTTGCCTATATAGGGAACATAAACCTTCTATCCACGGATAGAACTCCACGAGCAAGTCGGGAAACTCCACCCAAACCGGAACTCTCGTAGCTTTAGGGCCATGAGGGTTGAAACCAGCATACCATTTGAAGAAAGATACTGGTGTAGTTCTAATGATCCACTGACCTCTCGTAATCACCCTTAAAGCACTATTGGAATCATAAAAAAAAAGAGAAAATATCCATTTGGCAAATACTGTATCTGCTTGACATACAAGCCTCTCGTTTTCCAATTAGCTCTTATCCACTGCTTAAGAATATCTAGCGGTGGCCTAGGACCATGACACAACGCTATGACAACCCGGTCAGACAGTTGCTTTTGCCACTGCAAAAACGATGATTTATCAATAACCAAGGTTGAATCATCTTGAAGACAAGCATTCTGAGCCATTTCCTTAATAAAACAGTCGGGGGTGAAGTTCGTCATGGCTTTCCCTTTACTGAGAGCATAAATAGTACCTGAGTAGCTAGCTCCAAGCATCGAATCATTCCTGTTCACTAAAGCCTCCACAAAGGACTTGAGAGGTGGGAGCTTAGGACGAGTCGACAGCTTATCAAGTGAAGTCGGAGTACTTACCTAATCAAAGATGCACAGAGTTCTATCCAGGAATGCGATAGCTTCCTTCCCTGCAATATCTGATAAATCTTGAGGCTCTATAGTGCACTGGACCGGAGACGTGGCCCAGAAGGAGTCATTTCCTAGCGTGGCGGGAGGAGAAATCCAAGAGAACAAGGATTACGACCACCACGTGCTAGAGAGATGACTCTCCTCCCAACCAAATGCCTCTATATATAGCTCTCTCCAGGGAACTGCCTTCTTGGGCAGGTGGATACTAACCATCCAAGTGTCAGCCATGTAACTACATGTGCACCAAGTGTCCCAGTTAACCCGAGTTAACTCAACTGGATGCTTCTAGACGGCTCTAGAGCTCTTTGGGAAAAATACTCTCCTCATGTCCCTCATGGGGATTGAACCCAAGACCTCCTCCTACACATCCTTGAGACTTAACCACTAAGCTAAGTGGATCACTTGTTCACAAGAGCACAAGACCTCCTAGTAAGTCTAAACTTGAGATCTTTGGTCATACACATGGATGAACAAACGGTGTCCGATTTCAGATATGTCTGAACTGTCCACATCCTTGGATCATAGACTTACTTTATTACATTCTTCCCCCCTTGGAAAATTTTTTCTTCCTAAAAAATAGAGCTATATACATACTGTAGGCAACCCCCGAGCCTTGTGTTCTAAAACTGGAAGAACATGGTCATGTTCTAAAACTGGAAGAACATGTCTCATCTTTGTGGTGACATCGCTGTCCGAAAAATTCAAAACACTGTCTCGCTTTGCACTTTGATAAACTGATCAAAGTTCAAAGTAGTGAGTGAATAATAAGGGTGGATCTAAAAACATCCTTGGTCAATTCATAGTTTCTCGATGTGCGATCTAGGCACAAACATGTGAACTCGGTGGATTCAAATTACTAGTACATTTCTGGGCATGCCTGGTGCATGGACGTAGTAATGAAGGCGGGATTCTTATCCCTTACAAGACTTTGTGAACTCTTGATTCATTTGAATATATTTTGGAGAACTTGAAGTCTGGTTGTCCCAAACATCTAACTTGGATGTTTGTGCAATGGTTTACTCTTATCCAACAGTTACTTGATTTTTCACCCGACTAGAGGCATGCGCCATAGATTGGCCAGCATAGTCGCACTCTTCGATAAGATGATACCAATCACATGCCCAACACGCGGGTTTGACTCCGATCTTCAGAAGCACAAGCGATAATGACGATGATATATCTTCACTTTTGCTTCCAAGAGCAGTTCGACAGAGCAAATAATTGGATTCGAACAAGACCCGATGTGAAAAATAAATTCGCCAAGAAGAATGTAATGAAATCTCCTTTGAAGCTAGGATGAGGAGGATGATGATGAATCCTACACAAGAGCTTAACAAAGATGATGAGCCACCAAGGTCACCATGAAAGCTTGCTCTGATACCAATGCAAGAGAACAAGGATTACGACCACCACGTGCTAGAGAGATGACTCTCCTCCCAACCAAATGCCTCTATATATAGCTCTCTCTAGGGGACTACCTTCTTGGGCAGGTGGATACTAACCATCCAAGTGTCAACCATGTAATTGCATGTGCGCCAAGTGTCCCAGTTAACTCGAGTTAACTCAAGTCGATGCTTCTAGAAGGCTCTAGAGCTCTTTGGGCAAAATACTCTCCCCATGTCTCTCATGGGGATTGAACCCAAGACCTCCTTCTTCACATCCTTGAGACTTAACCACTAAGCTAAGTGGATCAC
Source organism: Ceratopteris richardii (assembly GCA_020310875.1). Taxonomy (NCBI): domain Eukaryota; kingdom Viridiplantae; phylum Streptophyta; class Polypodiopsida; order Polypodiales; family Pteridaceae; genus Ceratopteris; species Ceratopteris richardii. The sequence goes on along the minus strand of CM035431.1, from coordinate 25,306,722 downwards.
TTGTTCACAAGAGCACAAGACCTCCTAGTAAGTCTAAACTCGAGATCTTTGGTCATACACATGGATGACCAAACGGTGTCCGATTTCAGATCTGTCTGAACTGGCCAGACCCTTGGATCATAGACTTACTTTATTACAAGAAACCCCCTCAGAAGGACTGTTCATGGCCATTCTTCATTGGTTCTCTACCTTGAACTAAAACAAAAAATAAAAATAAAATTAAAAGAGGAAGTTCAAAAGAAGCTTAATCTCACTTGCTTGAATATAATGAAAGAAAAACTCTACAAGTCAACATGCATAGTACCCATGGGACCCTCTATATCCCACAAAGCAGAAATTAAGTCGACCTAAAGGCGATACAATTATGATAGCCCAAAGGCAGTAAAGAAGCTAGATTTTGTATTGTCCTAAGGCTCAATACATATCAACTTCGGCTAGCAATAGTTGAACCCCTGCCCCCTCCCCTCAAGAAGCAAGAGCTCAAACCAACTGAACTAACGTGTGTGTCGACGAACTTGAACTTTTCAAGCTTGGAGTTGATCCAAGATTAATAACCAATCATAGTAGTAGATTTTTATTTTACTTTATTTTTACTTTCAAAGCGAGTGGTAGAATCTCTATAATGGATAAGTATGTAACCGTTATTCATGGTGAAAACGGAACTTCCTCTATCTTTGTGTGTGCGTTTTTTTTTTTGTGAGTGTGTATTGTGTTTGAAATGTCTTAGGCCTGCTTCACATAGTGTGGAGCAGCAAAAAGAGAGAGTGTTTTTACCAATGGCAATTGAACGTGTACATTTCCGAGTGGAATAGAGATAGATTTTTCATGTTGGTTCCGCTGGTATTATGCGAAACGGACTTTATATTTTTAATGATTTATTCCGACTGGAAAAATCGGACAAAAGATGTGTAGTGTTTTGATAACTTTTGCATAGCGGCTAGAGTATTCAGTTTCGGTTGGACTCACACCGTCTCGGTATCCCTTTGAGAGGGAAAGCTAGTTGGAAGTTCTCATGGAGGGTAAAGGAGAGCAGGATTCATTGCTGGTGGACTTCCTGGCTTCTATTGTGGATTATCTTCCTGTGGTAGGTGGCTACAAGATATTAGCAGGTTTGGTTGCTCGCTAGATCGCATCCTCATACGTGAAGTTGACTTTAAGAGTGCTTTCAGATTCCGGATGAACTGGCCGAATACTATCTCAACAGAAGCGGATTCGATTGCCCGGATTTAAGAGTGTATGTTGCCGCTCTTTTTCCTTAGAATAAAAATGGATTTCATTTTAAGTGTCAAAGGATATACAAATAGAGGTAAGTTCATTGTAAATGCGGGCAAATCTTTGAATGACCAATACGTTTTTTATATGATAATAATAAATTCTCTTTGTCTATGGTTCATTATACGTGTCTGTCTGTCAGGATTGCATGCCGCTAAATATTGTAAGATAAGGGCACTATGAATGCTGTTTGCATGCTATCTTTTGCCATGGACGAACAACATGTTATTTTTTGAATTTCTTTATCTAATGCAATTTAGTATTGATTTTATTGTTATTAGTCATATGACCCAGCTATGTAATGCTCAAAATTATTTGCATGCTCTTACATTTCATCAAAGATCCTGGGTTATCATGGTTATGACCCACTTGTGAGAGAGAATGGGGTGATTTTCGAGAAACAACCACTGTCATGGATGTTGCAAATTATTCCATGCACCCAGTGCTTAATGTTTTGGCTATATCGAATCTATTGCAAATTGTCAGCATTCACATGGTTTTAGCTCTTTAATGATGAGGGCAGTCAACAGGTTCGTACGTTGCTATCCCAGAAGGATCGGCTCAGCCATAGTTACGTATGACGGGAATGGGATAGAGGCTATGAACAAGAGTCCTTCCATGGAGGTGATATGTCGTTTTAGATATTACATGCTCAATGGCTTTGCATATATTGTATTCTGTGGAAGTTGTCTATGTCCAGACGGTTTCAACTCTTTACTAATGAGAACTCTTAACATGTTCTTGAGCACACTTTGTTTTCTTATGTTTCATCATAGTTGAATTGAGTCTGAGAAATATCATAACAGCATTGTAGTTTGGCGTTGAATGCAAAGAGAAAAGGAAAGGAAGAAAACCGTAAAATAAATAGAATTAGAAAGATTAGTTACCTCATGTATTGATCTTTGAGCTTGTGCACTTTTATACTTGTTGAACAGTCTTAGTCAATGTGAAATCCATTTATGATATTTCATGGTTCATCACAACTCAACCAATCATGAAAATAAATAAGTATCGAAATTTAATGGTCGTGATGACATGGGCACTTTGCTAACGGTCGAAAAGCTGGAACTTAGAACGTGTTCAAAATCTGGAAGCCCTTGATGTGGTGGGCTCTCATTTCTTTATATGCACTCTTAATTTTGATCCATTGTTACTATTGTCTTGCATGCTCTTTTTCATGTTATCTTGGTTATCATCTTCAATCCATAAATAGAGATTTACAAGTTCTACAAAGTTAATATAAGCAATTTGATAAGGAATAAATAAGACAAAAAAGAGAAACTAACTATCAAATGAAAGATTGACCCAAGCTTGAGGTGAATGAAGCTCTGATAAAAGGCAACTTTCTTGTTGCGAATGCAACTCCTTTGACCACGTGAAATTGAACAAATGCTACACAAGATGGAGAACATCCATTTATTGCGCAATGGAGTTATGATATGTTAGTTCATGATGCTTGTATCTTAACTAAAGATATCAATGCTTCGGTTTTAAAACATCACATGTTTGAACATCTTCCATTCATTTTGCAAATGAATCCCCTTATCCAAGAATGAGAGTCTAATGGTTTTAAATTTTGAAAAATGGTGATACTTTCATATGATTTGATGACTTGTATGTTCCAAAAATTCAATAGAGATATGTTATTTGTTTTTGCTTTAGCCAAAGATGGTTGTAATCAAATTCATGGATGGAAGGCAAATACTTCATGATTTATCTTTTATCTGATGTGAAGGTGTGTGGAGAGCCTAATATTCCAAATGAAAAAGCAAAGCAAGTATATATTATGCTTTTTTTGTATTATTTTCATGTAGGATACTATCGTTAAACTTCAATGACGCATTGTTGAATTGGAAAACTTGATCAATGGAGTGCTAGGAAGTGATATTTAGTGATGTGGAAAAAAAGGTATTGGATATCGTGTATTCAATATTGCAGTTCATGAGGCATTAATGTTATTCTATTTGCATATTTATAAGTGCAACCTCATATCTATGTTCATTCATGATTTCACATCAAAAATCCCGAAAAAATTAAAGATCGACTATGATTTATTCTAGCTCCGAACCTTAATGAATCTTGTCCAATTTAACATCATATGACATATATTCAACATGCAAAATATATAGAAAGGTTTAGATTGCTTATTTGAGTTATTTCTCTTACAAAAAAATAGGGTTTATTATGTGCTTGTATGCTTTTTACCATGATGTAGAATGTGCCTCAATCCCCTTGGAATCATAGTACAAAATGAGAGGTTTAAATCGCGAATAAAAATCGCGATTTAAACGAATTAAACGTTTTAATCGCTAGGGTTGAGAATAAAAATCGCGATTTTTATTCTTTTGCAATTTTTATGATTTTTTTTTCAAGAAATTTTTGTATATACACATATAAAACACTCTAGTATATAGATATATATCATAAACTTTATATATGAAGCATGTCATATGGCTAGAATACATCATAATATCTCAAAATAGAGCCCAAAAAAAAAAAAAAAAAATCTGAAAAAAATAAAAATCGCGAATAAATCGTTTTAATCGTTGAGAGATTTAAACGATTTTTATTTCATCAAAAAATCGTGATTTTTTTGTACTATGCTTGGAATAATAGTACACTTTATGTGTTTAGGCCTTGTTGGCTCCTCATGGGCACTCTCCCAAGATCCTCCATGCATGATGAGACACATTTGCCATGTTCTCTGGCTGCACTTGCACAAAAAGAATGCCTTGCATACACTCTTTCCACAAATCAAAGCATGTACCCTCAAACCTCTTAATCTCAAAGAGATTTTTCGCATCTTAGGAGAAGGAAACCATCCTTGTACTTTGGGGATGCTAAATTAAGAAAGTGAAAATTTTTGAAATTTATTTCAAAAATTAATAATTTCAGAAATTTTGAGAAAAATTATACCCAAACCCGAAAATTCTTTCGCAAATAATTGCACAATGACTTATCGAGCTTGTATGTGAAGTTTGAGCAAAAACGACCTAAAAATGCAAGAGAGATTAAATTTTGATTTTTTTCTTAGAAAATTTTAGAAATTAATTTGAGTCCAAAACACATCAATTTTTTCTCGTTGTTTTACCTCATTAAGCATACATATGACAAGTAGAAAGCCAAATTTTAAGCAAAAGTTCCATAAGAGCATATAAGGATCTGAAATTTGCTCAAAATAGAGCCAAAGACTTGTTGAAATTGAAATTTAAGCAAATGTGTTTTTCCACAAGCTTAATACATAAACTCTCAGTTGAGATGAGAGAAAATCTCTATAAATGAAAATTCAACAGTGTGAGTGCTTGAAGTGGTGACATGTGGGAATAAAAGAGGTTCTCTACTATGAAACTCTCCAAAAAGCTCAAAATTTGTTTCAGCTTTGCAGTTGGCTGAAATAATACTCCAAAAACAACATTGTTATCAAAAAAATTTGAAGGTTTTTCACGATGAAATTCTCCCAAATGCAAGAAAATGCCTTGAAGTTAGCATAGGCTGAAGTAGAAAAGCATTTGCACCAACTTTACTGCGATAGAAGAGCTCAAAGTTATGAAACCTGTTAAAAGAGGCCGCAGAGAGCTATGAGGTGGTGTGTTGAGCCACAAGAACCTCAACAAGGTAGTCTCCATTTTTCATATGTGTCTAGTGCATTGTAGAAGACACGACAGAAAGTCGCCGATATTGAGATAGAGCATTGCATTCTTGAATGCAACCTCTCTTTTAATGTTGTGTGCACGGATGCTTGGAGATAGATGGTGAAAGCCATTGCTCAAGTAGGACCCTCTGATGACTGGCATGGAGTGGAATATAGGAAATTGCCTGGACCCATGCTAGATGAGAAGCGGGATAGAATAGAGGTTATGCTACAACCTATGGAATTAGCTTGGCAAATGTATGGTTTCTCCATCATATCTTATGGATGGAGTGATATACGATGATGCCACATTATTAATATCCTTGTCTCTTCTTGCTTAGGCACATATTTTCTCAAAACAATAGATGCTAGCAAGGAAGGAGTGCGCTTTACGGCTGACTTTATCATCAAATATATTAGGGAAGCCATTCTTGAAGTAGGGATAGAGAACGTGCTCCAAGTTATCACGGACAATGCCTCTAATTGCAAGAGAATGGGTGAGATGATTGAGAATGAATTCCCTACTATAGTTTGGACTGAGCGTACTACTCACTTCATTGATCTCCTTATAGAGGACATAGTAAAACTATTATGGGTTGAGGAACTCATAGCCGATGCCAAACGAATTATTTCATTTGTCACGAAGAACCATCAAGCTTTAGCCATTTTTTGATCATATAGCACTTTAGACATGGTTCGACCTAGTGATACCATATTTGGTTATATAGTCTTGGTCTTCAAGAGATTGTAGTAGGTCTTAGATTCTTTATGCATGACGGTTGTAGATCAAAGATGGATGAAGATGTATAGAGGATAGAGTTAAGCCATCTCAATATGTGCAATGCAATGTCCTCAATGAGGATTTTTGGAGTGAGATCTCCAAAATGGTTTTGAGTCTTGCAACATATACTTGTTTTATTGAGGATACTAGGCCAAGAAGGGTTCATGCTTTGTCTTTTATACCATCTATACATGCATATGAGACATGCCATATCTATGACGATGCTATTACCTTCTTCAAGGTATTTTGTTTTTATCATGTTTTTTAAGTTTTCTTTGTATTTTTATTATATTATAAAAAAATAATTAACTTCTTGTGCAATGTACTATCTAGGAAGGAGGATATTTTATGTTTGGTGAATTTCAGATGGGAGTTTCTTTCAAGTCCCATACATGGATTTGCCGCGTTATTAAATCGTTTCTTCAAAAGCCCTTCATTATGGTCATACAACACTTTGCTCCTAATGAAGGACCATTACATGGAGCGGACTCTTAGTCCTGAGGATTCGATCACATTTGATCGCGAGTTCACTGGATACATGGGAAATGTGGGATCGAGTTACGCATGTACTACTACCATCGATTCGAAGTTCACATCGATGCCTTTGGAATGGTGGAATCATTATGGATATGATCACCCGACCATTGCATGCCATGCACTTTGGGTTTTATCTCGGATATATACTATGTAGCAAATTGTAATGTTGCACATTTGTATTGGAATGATCAAATAATAAATTTCAATCGTCGATTAAATGATATTTTTTATTAAATGGACAGGATGCATCAACTAGCCTATGTGAGCAATACATTTTATTTCGTTTTGTTTTTGTTTAATTTGCTTATATACATATATTTATATATATATATAATCATTATTTATTTATTTATTTTTGGAATTATTATTTTTTATTTATTTTCTTTTAATTTAAATTCTATTTTTATATATTTTATATTTTATATTTTATATTTTAATTTGTTTCTTTCTTAATTTATTATTATTATTTTTATTATTTAATTATTTTTTATTTTTTATTTTATTTTTATTATTTATTTATTATTTTTTGTTTTGTGTGTGTGTGTGTGTATGTGTTCGTGTTCATGTGAGTGTGTGTGCATCTCTTTTTGTATTGGTTTTCTTTCTTGGTTTTTTCTTTCTTGGTTGTAACTTTCATGTCTTATATTGGTCTTAAGTCTCTTGCTTTTGTTTGTTATTTTTTCCAATGTGTATGTATTTGTGTTCTCTATCTTGAGTTCGTAAGTTTGGATAACTCTGAACTTATGAAGGTATATATGTGAGCAATACTGGAGCACATATTCTCTCATCCATACAAAGATGAGAAATAGGTTAAGTCTAGCACGATTGGAGCTTGTGGATTCTACAGGTTTGCTAGGAACTATGACAGCACCTTGTCAATTTTGCGAGGGGACAAGGGAAAGGAGGTACCAACCCCTAGTCACTCTGGGAAGGTGAAGCATTTTTCCGCTCCACTTTCATCACTTGTGCAATTCAGGGGACTGTGATTAAAGGAAGTGGGCACAACTATCACTTTCAGAGCTCTTAGACTAGAGGATAGGAGCAAGGGGCACTGTTATGAGTGCCACCATATTGGCCGTGGGGAATGAGTCGATACAACGCACAAGAGGAAGAAGACATCTTCCTTTGATATCTGGATGACAAACATTGCGGTGAATGTCGTCAATATATTTCATGCTTTTGTGTGTAGATGTCCAAGGTGTTGCACTGAAAGCACTGTGTTTCGTCCCCATGATCTACTCCATGCAAGGGAGAGATCAATGGAAAGACCATGACTCTGTTATTGGACAATGGGTCTATGCATAATTTCATCTCTTCTCGTGTGGTGCGAGAACTCGAGAGTCTGGATCATCTTCGTAGATCATCCTTATGTGATTCGTTATGTAGTTAGGTGTGCGAGAGATGGGCTGAGGTGATACCATGGGTGGACGTTCGTATCTAGCACCACCGCGAAGTCAGACTTCCGAATGATGAGCCTTGAGCATATGGATGTTATTTTAGGCATGCGTTGGTTCTTCCACAAGACATATTAGTTGTCTGCGGATTATGTTTCGCATAGAGTTTCATTTGTTTTAGATGGTAGATCATGTGATTGAGGGTTGTACGTCCTCTGATATCCCTGTTGTATCTGATGGAAATCTGTCGAAAGTGATCGAGGGTTGTACTCCCTCCGATATCACCATTGTATCTGATGTAAATCTGCTTACTTATAATGAATTCAAAGGCTTCTTATTCGACTATGAGATCTGACCATTTCTTTGTAACACTCAATATGTTATGTTTGATGTATCTTTTTTGTGTCATTCTATTTCTATCATCGAGTTGGGTGTGCATGGTGTGAATGACACGAGTGATCTGTTGCGCATGACATGGAGATCAAAGGCACTTTGGATTTGTTATTATGTGAGTTTGTGCACGTATTTCCACTAGATTTGCCATATGGACTGAACGGGTTGGAATATGGTGGTGGAGGGGTAGAGGACGCGTGTATGTGCCTCAGAAGTGGAGGCGCTATGCTGAAATGGAGGTGTAGCTGATGGAGAGAGAGAGATAGTCGACCACCTTTGGAGGGGCTTCTCTAAAAGTGAGAGAGAGCCAAAGTGTTATTAAGTTATGTTATATAGAACCCTTTTAGGGTTGGCCAAGTTCACATTGAACTTGGCCCAAAAAATAAAGAATAAGTGACATTGCCTTTATAAATAGGCTTGAAGACATGTATACACTATAAAGGGGTCATTTAGGACTTTACCCCGACAACCTCCCACTTAAAGGCATAAATGGCGCCTTTAAGCTATGTGACTCCCACCATCTGTATACATAACTGATGTTTTGCTTTGGGTAAGCACTTAGTGAGAACATCTGTAGGGTTCTATGATGTATGGACCTTAACCAATGTGATAAGGCCGTCCTGAAGCACCTCTCGAATGAAGTAATATCGCACATCAATATGTTTTGTGCGTGCATGGAACGTGGCATTCTTTGCCAAGCATATGGCACTCTGGCTGTCACAACCAAGAGTAGGTGCTCTATCAGGCAAACCAAACTCACTGCAAAGACGTGCTAACCATATTACTTCCTTGGAAGCCTCAGTGGCTGAAATATATTCAGCCTCAGTAGTAGACAAAGCAACAATCTTTTGCAGTCTGCTGCACCATGATACAACACCACCTGCAAGTGGGAAAACATAGCCACTTGTGGATTTCCATGTATCCATATCACCTGCCATGTCAGAATCAAAGAATCCCTTCAGCTCTAATGGGTCCTTTCCATAACAGAAGCATTTGTTTTTAGTCCGTTTCAAGTACTTCATAATGGACTTTACTGCATTCCAATGTGACTTGCCTGGATTAGCCATAAATCGGCTTAGAACTCCCACTGCATGGGCAATGTGAGGCTAGTAGCTAACCATAGCATACATAAGTAAACCACAAGCTGAAGCATAAGGTACACCTTGCATATCATGGATTGCTTCTTGTGTCTTGGGACAATCTTCCTTGGAGATTTTATCATATGGCTGTAATGGCACTCCAAGAGGCTTTGCATCAGCCATGTTAAATCTGTCCAGCACCTTTTCAATGTATTTTTCTTGAGATAAATACAATATGTGCTGTTCCTTTTGCCTCCTAATCCTTACTCCAAGTACATGTTCAGCTCATGTTCAGCTGCCCCAAGGTCTTTCATTGAAAATGCAGATTTCAGCTGCTCTTTAAGGGCATCAACAATGCTCCTTTTCTTGGCAGCAATGAGCATATCATCAACATAGAGCACAATAATGATTGGGCTGCCATCTTCATCACGTTTTGTGTACAAACAATGATCTGCATGGCTTCTTTTATATCTATGTTTGAGCATAAAAGCATCAAACTTTTTGTACCATTGTCTAGAAGCTTGTTTCAGCCCATACAAACTTCTATTGAGCTTACATACAAGATGTTCCTTTCCAGGAATAACAAAACCTTCCGGATGTTTCATGTATAGCTCTTCCTCAACATCACCATGCAAGAAAGCTGTATGTACATCCATTTGGTCGTGCACTAAATCAAGAGCATCCACTATGTCAAAAAGTACCCGCAAAGTGGTCATCTTCGCTACAGGAGAAAACACTTCTTAGAAATCTATGCCCTTAGTTTGAGCATATCCTTTTGCAACCAGCCTTGCTTTGTACTTGGGTTTCTCATCAACAGTCTTGATTTTCTATACCCATTTGTTAGGAATAGCTTTCCTTCCTTTGGGCAATTCAACCAAGTCCCAAGTATTATTAGAATGCAAAGCTTTAATTTCTTCTTGCATAGCAAGCTCCCACTTATTGCTGTGCTCACATGCTTTTGCCTCTCTGTGTGTAAGAGGTTCTCCCTCATCGGTCAACATAATATATTGCAGCGAGGGATTGTATCTACTCACATTATGCTTAGTACGAGTAGATCGTCTCACCCAATGATCCTCATTCTCTGGTAATGGGTCCACATTAGGTGATATAATAAAATCATCATTTAGATGCTGTTGTACATCATTTCCAGCATCATTTTCAGCATTATTTTGTGGCTGCATACTCCCTTCAGGAGCCTCTTCCTGCTGTCCAACATCATCTGGCTCAAAAACCACTGGATTATTTATATTTTCAGCCATATGTGGTGCATCCTGAGGGTCTGAAATAGGCCTAACATGTGGCTGATCTTGCTGAAATGTGACTTTTTTATGGTCATGTTTCGAGGCAACATCATTTTGTAGCAGCCTTGCCTCATTAAAAACAACATTCCTGCTGCGTATGACCTTTTTCAGATGAGGTAACCATATTCTATAACCCATTTCACCTTCTTCACCATGTCCCATGAAGAGGCCTTTAATGGATTTGGCATCAAGTTTACTCCTCAATTGAGGCCTTATGTGTACAAAAGCTTCATAACCAAGATGCGTAAGTGATCATATGAAGAAGGTTTGCCAAACCAAACCTCTTCAGGGAGGTCACCTTTCAAAGACATGTGAGGGGATCGATTGCATATATGTACTGCAGTTTTAAGAGCCTCTCCCCAAAAAACATGAGGGAGATTAGCTCTGAACAGCATGCATCTCATCCTCTCACAAAGAGTCCGATTATACCTTTCAGCCACACCATTAGAAGAGGGGCTGTATGGAATAGTAAACTCTCTCTTTATGTCCAATTTTTCACAAAAGTTTTTGAATTCAGCACGTGTGAACTCACCCCCATTATCCGTACGTAAGCATTTCAGCTTTCTACCTGTTTGGGTAGTCACAAATGCATGAAATCGCTTAAATGAAGCAAACGCTTCATCTTTTGATTTGAGTAGTTGCACCCAAATCTTCCTAGAAAAATCATCAACAAAAGAAATAAAATATAAAGCACCCCCCATAGAATTTGGTGGGCATGCTCCATACATCAGAATGATCAAGATCTAATATACAAGACTTACGAGACACATCAGAGTAATAGGAACTTTTCACTTGCTTTCCATATTGACAATCATTACAAAAATCTAGCTTAGTGCCCTTAACATCAAGCTTCTTCAAGTTACAAAGTTTGGATAGACCCTTTTGGCTCATATGGCCAAGTCTTTTATGCCACAATTCCATATGAGAATTGATCTCAGCCAATGCAATGATTTGCCAGACAAGGCCTTTCCATGCAAGCAATACAAAGTTCCCCTTTTCATGCCTTTGACAATCAGTCATGACCCTTTGCTCATCTTCCATGAGCCTCTTTCAAATAAGACGCTATAACCATGCATGTCCATTTGCCCAACAGAGAGCAAGCTCTTCTTGATTCCTGGTACATATCTCGCATTATGCATGACCAGGTCATTTGTGCTATCTGTCGAAAGATGCACAGTGCCAATACCTTCAATGGGACAGGCTATAACGCACCCTTTAGAACCAAAAAAGAGCAAAAGCCCCAAATTTCGCTTATGAAATTTCTGAAATTCTCAGAAAAATACCACAATTTGCTGTACATAAGCAATATCTTTTGCCACAATTCAATACATAAGGTGTTAGTCCTGTGTATTGCTGTTATGACTTGTGAAACACTTGTTTAGACCTGTAAAACACCTGAAAACAGCCTGTTATGAGCTATTGAGACGTCCAAAGGGTTCCTCTTGGCCCCGGAGCAAAGTTCTTCGCGATGAAATCGAAGATTATCGCGAAAAGTGGGGCTTTCTTTGTTGTACAGTACCTGCACAACAGCTGTGAAACCCTAATTTTGCTCTCATTCTAGTTGAAAGGGTTGGAATATTGTTGGAATTTGGGGCCCCAAGATCTTCCAATACTAAAAACCTTCTTCGCGATGAAATCGAAGATCATCGCGAAAAGTGGGGCTTTCTTTGTTGTACCTTACGTGCAGAACAGCTGTGAAACCCTAATTTTGCTCTCATTCTAGTTGAAAGGGTTGGAATATTGTTGGAATTTGGGGCCCTAGGATCTTCCAATACTAAAAACCTTTGAGCATACACACTTAATTGATCAAGATGATATGTGAGAGATAGAAAGAAAGAGATCTTGATCAAGGATAAGTAACGTAAGCAAAATGCTTACTCACTAAATATAGATGGCTGAATTACAACATGGGAGTACTACTCAACCATATAATTGTGCACTCACTAGATGGAAGAATAGCCAAGAAGATGATGATGTACATAATTAAGATTATGCTGTTATAATCTGAGTGTGTGTGAAGTAATTGAGCAGTGAAGTGAACCTAACCTTACAAGAAAGTGCAACAAATCTGAAAATCAGCAAACCCTAATTCTGAAATTAGGGTTCAGAAACCCTGAAAACAGAAAATAAGGTTAACTTACAAAAGATAGCTGCCACCACCTTGTAGAAGACTCCTTGCTCCAAGAGAGTAGCCTCTCCTTCACGTTCCTTCACCTCCAAAGCTTCAGAACTCCAAGATTGACATAAATAAGCATCAACTCTAGCTCAAGAATTATCCAAATAGTGTGCCCATGAACTCTTTATATAGCCTTTAGTCCTCCCAATAAAGCATGGCGAAAAATAACAAAAAAGCTGTTCGTAGCTTAAAAAAACCTTCATCGCAATTTTTATTGTTGTTTTTGCTTTTTTGATTAAAAAATAATGCGATCGCTAAATTTGAGTTTACTTTAATTTTAGTCGCCCAATTTAGTTGCTTTTTGCCACTTTGACTTATTGACCTAGCTGATTTTGAGTTTGGACCCTCAAAAAAAATGTTCTTCCTCCATTTTAGGGCTGAATTAGGGTTTGACTTTTCTCCCAACTCTGACCTCTGATGAAGAAATGAAGCATACTACTAGATAGCTCTCGCCAAGCTCTATCTATTTAGCCAAAAAAGTTTTACCCAAACTGTACAAAAAATGCTAAGTCCAAAATGTGAATTTGCTGGAAGTGGACCATATGTACATTGACTTCCAACAAATATGGTGGTGGAGGGGTAGAGGATGCGTGTATGTGCCTCATAAGTGGAGGTGCTAGGTTGAAATTGAGGTGCAGTTAATGGAGAGAGAGAGATATAGTCGACCAGCTTTGGAAGGGCTTCTCTAAAAGTGAGAGAGAGCCAAAGTGTTATTAAGTTATGTTATATATAACCCTTTTAGGGTTGGCCAAGTTCACATTGAACTTGACCCAAAAAAACATGGACTTCCACCATCTCGTGGATCTACACTTGACCATAGGATAGAGTTTGTACCTGGCAGTAATCTTGTCTCTCGACAACCTTATAGGTTTAGTCAAGAGGAGGATGAAATTGGCGCGAAGATACATGTCTACCTTGAGAAAGGTTTTATTGAACCTAGTAAATCACGATGGCGCGCACCGGTTCTTCTTGTGAAGAAGAAGGACAGGAGGGATGCGTTTTTGTGTAGATTACAAAGGACTCAATAAAGTTAACATCAAGAAGAGGTATAGGTTGCTTAGGATGGATGACCTTATAGATAGACGCTTGGGTAGTTTACATCTACTGACAAGTAAACGTAAACTAACTACGTTTACAACACACAAACGAACCCAAAAATCCAATAGGTAAACGCTTAATCGAAAACCTTAAATTATGGGGTGTAGAGGCTTAGCTTTCACGAAGATCGATCTTAGGTCTGGCTACCAATAGATATCGATACACCTTGATGATGTCCCGAAGATCGCGTTCATCGACGACTATGCCCATATTGCAGTACCCTTCACTCGTCTGTTGAAGGGTATTCTTGTAGTAGACGTAGCGTTAGCCCACTGATTTAGTGGACTCTGGAGCTTGATCAATGTTTTTAGACATTGAAAAATGTGGTTACTATTGCCTCAATGTTGCAGATAGTAGATCAAGCTAGACCATTCGTTGTGGAAACAGATGCTAGTGATGGGGTCATAGGGATCTCCCTGTTCCAAGATGGTAGGCTCGTGGCATTTGAGAGTCATAAGCTCTATGAGGTTTAGATGAGTTACATGGCACAAGCAAAGGAATTGTTTGCAGTTGTCCATGCTTTGAAGTTTTGGAGACATTATCTATATGGTAACCACTTCACTATATGGACGGATCACCATTCTTTGAAATATCCTTGTGATCAACACGACCTTAGAGGTCGAATGGCAAGGTGGGTCGAGCTCATGCAGGAATCCGACTTTGAGATTAGGTTCCGGAGAGGTGCCACCAATGTCGTGGCTTACGCCTTGAGCAAGATCCCTGAGGTGAATGCTCTTTGTTTTACAAACATAGGGATTGATTTCTATCTTTCTCTGAGGGGGACATTGCCGTGATGACCACCACTTTGGTGGGGTCTTGCAACGAGTCCAATCCGGATCAAGTAGCCCGAAAAGCTATGGTGGTCGCTCCACTCGACAATTGGCTATCGAGGGTGTTTGGGATAAAGGCCCCAATGACTCTCCTTTTATATATTTTGACCCTTTCATGTGAAAGCTCTCTTCGAGAGCTTTCCAGACATATTTTTGTTATATTTTTTGGACCCCAAATTGGGGAGTTATAGGCATTTACAGTATTTTTATGACTTTTGGTCATTGGCCATGTGTGACCATGCCCAAATGACCTAAAAGTCACTTATCAATAAGACTTGGTCCCAAATCTCTCATAACTTGATAGGGACTTCTTCAACTTCAACTTCTCCATCTTCTTCTCTAAATTTCTGCGTAGGTTTCTCTCTCTACTTTCTCTCTCCTCATGCAACAGCACGCTTCCTTTGCATTTGGAGCAATCGAGCACACCACAACGTAGCTCTCCGCGGCCTCTTTCAACTGGTATCAGCGCCTTGAGCTTTTCTATCGCGATGAAGTTGCTCCAAGTGCTTTTCTACTTCAGCCTATGTTAATCTTAAGGTGTTTTCTTGCATTTGGGAGAATTTCATCGCGAAAAACCTTCTTTTTTCACGACAAAAGTGCTGTTTTTGGAGGATTACTTCAAGCCGGAGCAAAGCATCGTGAAGAAAATTGCTCCGGGGCCAAGAGGATCACTTTGGGCATCTCAACAGCCCATAACAGGCTGTTTTCAGGTGTTTTGCAGGTCTAAACAGGTGTTTCACAGGTCATAGCAGCAATACACAGGTCTAGTTATGTATTGGATTGTGGCAAAAGAAATTGCTTATGTACATCAATTTGTGGCATTTCTGAGTATTTAAAAAATTTTTGAAGCAAAATTTGGGGCTTTTGCTCCTATTTGGTTCTGAAGGTTGCGTTATAACCCTTATGTACGCACATTGAGGTCAAAGAAGTCAAATTTGTTGATTTCAAGCACAAATTAGCTTGTTGAAATTTTGTGCAAATTTCTTCAGATTTTGATTTTGTGCTCCATTTTGCTTCATTTTGCTCCTACAGGTGTTTGAACCTATTGTGCACTATTTTTAGAGTTGGTACTCTGATTTTGGTGCGTTTTGCCCAAAATTTCAGCACACTAACCTCTTCATTGTGCAATCATGGAATCATCTTCCTCAGATGTGAAGAATCTATTTGAGATTCGACGATTTGAGGGAATAGGTTTCGACTTGTGGTATTCTCTTTCTGAAGGATTGTGACAGAGCATTGGAGGCGGAAAAACCAGGGGACATGTCACAAGATGCATGGCTTATCTTGAACAAGAAGGCTGTTACATATATCAAGGTATTCTCTTTCTGAAGGATTGTGACATGGCATTGGAGGCGGAAAAACCAGAGGACATGTCACAAGATGCAAGGTATTCTCTTTCTGAAGGATTGTGACAGGGCATTGGAGGCGGAAAAACTAGAGGACATGTCACAAGATGCATGGCTTATCTTGAACAAGAAGGCTATTACATATATCAAGATTGCTGTCTCTGATGAGATCTTGGTAGATCTCAAAGGTTTGACCTCTGCTTCAGAAATATGGGCAAAGCTGAAAGCAACTTATGAAAACACTATGTCTGTTAACCAAGTGCATTTGATGCAGAAGCTTGTTGGCATGTAGCTAGATGAGTCTAGGAGTGCAGCTGAACACTTATCTCTCTTTACAGGTACTTTGTCACAGTTGCAAGACTCAGGTATGGCTCCTTTTGATGACAAGTTTAAAGCCATTTTCTTGCTTATGACATTGTCTGACTCTTGCGAGACATTGGTAGTCTCATTGTCCAATAATCCCAACCTAACCTTTGATGGTGTTAGGGGTTCTATACTTAATGAAGAGATCAGGAGAAAAGAAGGTGGTGAAGGTGGCAGCTCAGCCAACATGGTTAGAGGCAGAACAGATAAGAGGAGTAATAATGCACAAAGGAACAAGAGTAAGAGCAAGGAAAGGGGTAATAGAAGCAAGGGTAAAAGCAATGATGTGACATGCTATCAGTGTGGAAGGAAAGGCCACAAGAAACTTGATTGCTTCTATTACAAGGCACAACTTGAAAGAAAAAAGAATGCTGGAGAAAAAGAGGAGAAGAAAGAAGACAAGACTTATGCACAGGACAACCAAAAGGATAAGGAGAAGGCCAATGTGGCCTCTAATGTAGTCATAGAAGAGCTGTGAGATGTTGAGGATATTTTATGCACTACTTTATCAGCGGATGATACTTATGCATTTGATTCCTCTCTAAATGTTCATTCGCAGGACATTTCGATCACCAAAAGTGATCTTTTTGATGCTTTGCGGACCGTTAATGATGCATTTGCCCAGACATGGATTGTTGACTCTGGTGCTTCTTTTCATGTGACTCCTATCAAGGAGTGTTTTCCTACTTCTACTGCAGGCAACCATGGCCATGTATACCTTGGAAACAATCATGTAGGTTCCATTGAGGGTATTGGCACAGTGCATTTCTCTACGAATGGCACTAATGAGCAGGTCTTGCATAATGTGCGTTATGTACCAGGGATCAAGAAAAGCTTGCTTTTTGTGGGTCAAATGGATATGCATGGTTATAGCATTCTCTTTGAGAGAGGATCATGGAAAATGACAAAGGGGTCAAGGCTGATTGTGAAAGGCACAAAGAAGGGAACTCTCTATTGCTTGCATGGAAAAGCCTTATCAGGGAAGTTTATTGCTTTAGCTGAAGTTCACTCCCATATGGAGTTTTGGCATAAGAGACTTGGCCATATGAGCCAAAAGGGTCTAACTAGGCTTTGTAACTTAAAGAAGCTTGATGCTAGAGGCATAAAGCTTGATTTTTGTAATGAATGTCAATATGGAAAGCAAGTGAAACGTTCCTTTTACTCTAGTGTGTCTCGTAAGTCTTGTGTACTTGAACTTGTTCATTCTGATGTATGTAGCATGCCTACCAAATCTATGGGGGGTGCTTTGTATTTCATTTCTTTTGTTGATGATTTCTCTAGAAAAATTTGGGTTCAATTGCTCAAGTCTAAGGATGAAGCATTTGCTGCATTTAAGCGTTTTCAT